>JANRGW010030375.1:0-48637 GCA_024733675.1 Psilopsiagon aymara | reverse complement strand
CTGGCACATAATCACCTCTCACTTCCCTGCAATGAATGACAGCCTCATGAGCACAAAGCTGAGGAACATGTCAATCATCTGCATTTGCCACTAAGGACATTTTATCTGCAGCAAGACCATAAAGCAATGGCTTAAAAAATATATTTTAAATGTATTGAGCCACTGCAAGAAAATTCAGGCTTACTTTGGAAAAGAACATTACATTTTAGTG
Organism: Psilopsiagon aymara; assembly: GCA_024733675.1. NCBI lineage: Eukaryota > Metazoa > Chordata > Aves > Psittaciformes > Psittacidae > Psilopsiagon > Psilopsiagon aymara. Next base: position 48,426 of record JANRGW010030375.1, on the reverse strand, counting down.
ATAATTGGGGCTCTCAAAAAACTTATACTTTAGTGTACAGGCACCAACTTTCCCCCCTTCAAGTCTTACAGACTTAGCAGCTGGCCAGTAAATCATGCAGTAACTTCCAAAAGATGCATAACCAATAATAGAAGCAAAAATATGAGGGCATTCATACTTAATAGATGAGTAAGTGCTAAAGTTCAAAAAGGAAACAGAAAGAGCAGTGTTCCCATAATCAATCTTATTATTATTTCACAATAGAGAAGTTTTCCTACGCATACAACACCTTTCAAGCTAAAACATCAGAAAAATGCTTCTTACACAATTTACACAACGCATCACTAAAATTTAATTCAAACCAAGTGCCTCTAAACAACTACTTATCAAACACTGCGCAACAGCTTGCTAGGAGGGAAAATCCTGGCTTGGTCACTCCGGGTGAATCCTGACATCTGCAAAGATTCTAATGAGACTCTTTTGGGCAAAACCAGCTGGGCAGCCAAGGCTGGGTTTAGTCATGGGTGAAATGTCCACACACAGTATCACTCACAGGTCTTGAACGTCCTGCCATGGAAGGGTGAGAGCTTCCCCCTTGTGACCTAAACATCACTTCTCTGTTGACTAAGCTAAATCCCAGCTGTGCCTTACAACTCACTGTTCCCAGGTGTTGCAACTGGGGAAAGCAAAGAACATCCTGTCTAATTATGGGTATTATTTGCAAATCCTTTAGCTTTCAGAGGTTGGCCTGGAAAGCATTGTAGCACTGACTCAAACTGTTCTGTTATAAAAGGGGAGGGAGGAGGGGGACAGGAAACAGAAATATGAAATATGTTCCAAGTAAATCTGTAAATCTCAAAATTTTTAAGTCTATAAGGCATAAATTTACCAGAGAAACCTGGGAGGCTTCCCATTGCATCACTTGCCTATACTACAGCAAATCCTTCACTTACTTCATCCAGAAGGCCATAGTCAGCCTCAACATAAAAAGGTGCATTGCACCAGGCCCTCAGCCACCAAAGAAGTCAATTCACATTTTTTCCAATCCAAGAAATGAAAGACAGTATATTCTGATTTCTTGTTTGTAAATCACCGATGCCATTACCATTTCCATAACCCCCAAAATTTAAAAAAATAAATAAACCAGGAAAACAAATAGTTACATTTCTCAAAGTGTTATTTCCAAACTTACACTTCCCAAATAAAAGATCCCAGAAAAAAAAAAAAAACAAAACCCTCATCAGACAACCTAGAAATAGCCAGGCCAATAATTTATTTCTTTGTGGTTTAACATGCATGGGACACCTGTGGTTCATTCAGCTGCAGCAGTGAAAGCTCACTTCAGACTTGGACACAAAAGTACCCAAAAACATACTCACCATTATCACAGTGAGGGAGATGGTTAGTCTTGACACACCACTGAAAAAGGAAGCAGCTCCAATGGCAGCAAAGAGACCCGGATCAATCCATGCTCCGTAATCATTCGTTTGAACACCAAAAATGGAAACAAGGATCAAACCTATTATCCTGCCATATAAAGCTCCTGTGTACCTGTAGCAAGAAGAAATAGAGCAATCCTATTGCCAGTGATAGTGTTTTCTAAAAATGCTTCTAATATTCTGCTGATCCCAGACTAATTTTGTTAATTTCTGTAGTGACTCCTTTCCCAAAGAAAGTTCCAGTATCCTCCATTTGTATGAGCATTTACTTATTGCCAGCCAGTAGCATTAAACTGCCAGACTTACCATACCTTGAAGAAGAACAACTACCAGTGTGTTTTTAATGTCCTTCAAAGTCAAATGAGAACGAACTTTACAGGAATACAGTCAAAAGTGTAGGTCACAGATACACACATTGGGATATTTCAGATAAAAACCCTGCTAGAGCTCCAGCCTTATATAATTTCTTAAAATGAAGTCTACCTGTGCTCCATAAACCTGGCAAGTAAAATACTATAACCACATTACAAATGAGCAAATGGAGTAATAGGTATCAATTACCTGCCCAAAGCTAACCAGGAATGAAGCTGTGAAGAGAACCCAGGAGTCTTCAAACCAGACATATAGAATCGTAGAATAGTTACGGTTGGAAAGGACCTTAAGATCATCAAGTTCCAACAACCCTGGTATGGACAGGGACACCTCACATTAAACCATGCCACCCAAGGCTCCATCCAACCTGGCCCTGAACACTGCCAGGGATGGAGCATTCACAGCTTCCTTGGGCAACCCATTTGCCCCACCACCCTCACAGTAAAGTACTTCTTCCTTGTATCTAACATGAACTTCCCCCGTTTAAGTTTGAAACCATATGCTGCACTGAAAAGCAAACTCAAAATTTAGGCACATAATTCCTGGCATGATACATAGCATTTCATTCCATGTGAAAAGAACTAAATGTACAGATTCAGGTGTCAGCCAGTGAACTGTATTTGTACAGACATTCACCTTCCAGAAATAGTGATTATTATTTATACAATAGCCAATATATGATATATATAATCTGATTTGAGAAGCATCACCTTGCACCATTACACACCTTTTTTCCCATTTATTCATGCAATTGGTTAATTTTATTGATGAATGGAGTTCTAGTAATTCTAAAATGGTTATAAAAAACAAGGTTATCTGGTCAGAAAAGGTAGGTTGTGGCTGACAAATTTGCATATCAGCCAAGTATGCCATGCTTCAGCAAACAATGAATATTACAAATTGATTTAGATAACTGTTTGGGGAGGGCAGAGGTGAGTACTCAGGGATAGGGCAAAGGCAGAAGGTTGCACGTACAGCTATTTATTTTATGATTTCTTCTTGTATTTGAATTGCATTAAGCTGGATATTCACTCTCCAGCCAAGACTCCTTGCTTGCTGAACGTTAAACCTCTCAGCATTAGTGTAAGAACTTTGCCCTAGCCTACCACAGCTTTCTAAAAGTTAGGTCTTTCTAAAAAAAAACCTAACTGCAGTTTTCTCCAAAGTCTAGGGTGTTGATGTCCAAGATTAAGATTCAGGCTATTATGTGTGCAAGAAACAGATAAAAAGTCTTGATCTGAACTTGTATTTCTACAGTTACAGATGGAGCCAGCAGCCGAGACTCTCTCTGGGTCCTCAAAGGATTCAGATGATCTGTGCTTGGAAGGCACACAGTTTTGGCTATCATCCTTCCACAGCTACTCTCACAAGATTATTCTTCATTCTCTTCCATAATTTTAACATCTCTTTCCAAGCAAATCATCCTGTTCCACCTATATAACCTTCTCCAAGTAATTACAACTTTGATATTGCCAAGCTTTCAGATTTACGATTCAGGTTGCTGCTACTCAGCACAGGCCTTGCATAAAGAAAGCTCAAACCAAGATGGGTGAAGCTTACAGCATAGGAATAACCACGCCACTGGCAACAGCAGAACCCGCCGTCCAACAGCTGAGGATGAAATAAAATGCCAAAGCAGTGCAGAGGGATGAGTATCCAAATTCTTCATGAGTCCCACGTTTAAAAAGATACGTGATCCCTTTCTTCCCATTTTCAACTAGAAGCGCAGCAGCTGTAACACAGAGGAAGAGATGTGGAGACATACAAAACATTAAAAGGCTCCTTTACAAAAATACAATTTGTTGTAGTTGTCATTGGCCTAAACCTGACAAAAACATCAGCAAAGTACATAGAGCAGCTAACTGGAGTTTACATGACAGCTTCAGCACCTGGGGCACTTTCAGGAAAGAAGGAACATTTGTTATTTCCAGTCTGGTCTGTGTGATGTTTATGTTGATCTAAACAAGGAGAAATGGCAGCCATTTAAGCCAAAGAAATACAACCATACTACTTCAGCAGGGCTCTTTCCCCATTCCTTTCAGAGATAACAATTCATCAACTTCCCAGCCCATTTTGCTCAAATAAAGAATTTAGTTCTGATATATCCCACAGAATGGAACATGACGTTACTTCGAAGAAAACCTACATCATGAGTAAATATACTTGGAGATCACCTCAAGTTGCACAAATTCCATTTGTTCCCAGGTATCAATCACTTAGCTCCCCTTACCTTGATTGAAAGTTTGGTTAGAATATCTGATTCCATCTGGACCAATCCATGTGCTTGATGAACACCTATATCCTGAAATTTCTCTCTTGAACTGATTTATGCTTAAATATTAAAAATAAAATAAAAAATATTAAATGCATGAATATAACTTACTATAATGCTTGTATGGAACATCTATTATATATAAATTTTACATAAAAAGACTACTCTCCCATACATCTCTCAATTAAGTGGTTTTATCTACTAATAAATCTAGTTTAATAGATCACTTTATTAATTATTCTACCAAACTAATAAACCTGGAGAAGAGAAGATTCTAGGGAGACCTTAGAGCAGCTTCCAGTGCCTAAAGGGACCTACAAGAGATCTAGAAAGGGACTTCTCACAAGGGCAGATAGTGACAGGACAAAGGGCAATGGCTTCAAAGTGAAAGAGGGTAGAGTTAAAGGAAGAAGTTTTTTACTGTGAGGGTACTGTCTCCTGTCTTACTTTACTGTGAGCCAATGGAACAGGCTACACAGAGAAGCTATGGCTGCTCCATCCCAAGGGGGAGCAACTGAGCTGAAAAGACTTAAAGATTTCCTCTTCCACAGCAACACAAGATACACCCCAAAGACACCTAAAAAAATGTTTGTCCAACACATTCTTAAAGTTCTCTTTTGGCAAATACCGTCACCAGCTATTTCAACATCTTGCAGCTTGGCGCACCGGTTATCATGCTGACCATGACCAGCGTTCCTGTACAGCACCACTATTCCTGGACACTTTCTCAATCTCTGTCATCTGGAGCAATTGCACTCTCCAAACAGGACTGAGTTGACTTCCTTCTTCCAGTTTGAAAAGCATCCAGAATAGTTTGGATGTCACCACAACCTAAACTGTAACAATGTGAACGCTGTTTCTGGAACAAAGAGCAGGAGCTCTGTGGTATTTGACCCACCTGATCCCCACTCAGAACTACAAGGAAAACTCAAAATGCAGCCAACATCTAGTACAAGAAAATTTCTTCCAGACCCCCGATTGGCAGCCAAAGGAACACAAAGATACTTCCTAATCTTGTATTTGCTTTTCACATTAATCCAGCCACTCAAAGAGGAACATATTCCAAATTCATAATGGTCAATAAAAATTAAAAAACTTATGCTCCATCCTGCTTTAGAAGTCATATGATTGTGTAACCCACTTATAGCAAAGCCTCCATACAAATGTCTTTACTACCAGTAAGAGTGCATACACAAAAGTCAGCACATCTGAGAGGCAATTTGAAGCTTGCAGCAATGCCAAAACAACAGAGAGAGAAACAACAAAGGAAAGGGTGTTTTTACAATTAAAAGACATGGTTGAGCAAGAAGAACAAAGCACAGAGAATGGAGATATAGGACTTGTTTGCACACTGGGTTATGTACCACTAATTCTTTCTGTTTGAAATCGGTTTATTTGAGACAGATTTCTCCCTGGTGCCAATGGGAGGACTGCACTGCCATGCTCCATGATGCAGAAATACATGTGCTGTAATGAGACCTGCTAATGGAAGAAGTCCATCTCTTCTATACCTCCTTCTCCTGCCTCCCATGATCTCCTATTCCTCCTTTTCCTAGAAATATCAAGGCCTGCTGGAAATGCTACAAAGCATTACTGAAAGCAGTGTCCCAATGTAAATTTAAGAGGATAAGCTATTCTAGCAGGAAGCACTGTCACACTGTTATAGCCACATACAGCCCCACCTGGAGCTGCAGCCCTACTACTGTCATGGTTTAAAAGACAAAATGTACACTTCACCGAGCTGGATGAGTGCAAAAGCCAAAATTAAACATCTTAATTCTTTTCGGAATATAATTCTGACTGGATATTTGAAAGTAATAACGTGCCTATTACTAACCTGTTGAATCTCCAAAGATTAATGATATATATCTGCCTCTGGAGCACTGACTAACAATCTCAGATTACCCTGAAATACGCCAAATCTAAATGATCTTAACTAAAATCTCACAACTGCAATCACAGTTCCCTTTCAAAGTTCTAAGAACAGGAGAACAGCGAACAAGCTTTTTTTCCATATTTATTCTTGTATCTTATTACAAGCTTACTAGAGACATCATCACCACCTTCAACATCTGCATAGCCTTGCAAAGTCCAGGATAATTTGGTGCTTAATTCTCTTCAGATCTCTTCAGATCTATTTTCAACAGGATGTACTCTTTATAACTTGTAGCCACACCAAATAAATAAAAAATTGGCACTGAGGCCATTTAGCCTCTAGGTTGGATCAGACTGACTATTTTTGATTCAGACGCAGACAAGAAAAGCCATGAAATTATCGTGGTTTCAGATGTCTTTCCTTTAAAGCAAAAATAGTTTTGTTTTGAAAAATAACATTTTGCAACAATTTAGTCCCTAAAACAAAAAAGGATGTCAGGATGAGGAAAAAGGATTTTTCTGTGGCAACCCAAATGGCCATAGTTTGGGTTGGTACTAAGTGACAAAGTTTGCTTTCATAAAGAATACTGTAAATACATATTATAGGAAACAATACTGAAGCAGGTATTGCATGTCGAATGACAGTCCAGAATTGATGATAGGAATGGGAAAGTGTGCCTGCTTTCCATGTACTTAAATAAGCTGTTCAGAGTCCAGTCACCAATGGCAACTTACTCAGTATTTACAGCTCATATTATGCAATATATATGACACTGCCCACTTGGAAAGAGGAATTAATATATTATACAAATTTATGAATTAGTAAATCTACAAGCTGGTAGCAACTATTTGCAATGACTGTGAAATTAAGCTACCATTTACCTTAATCTGAGAAATTCTGTTTTGATTCCTCATGGACATTTCTCGAGAAAGATACTTTGACTGCAAAACCTATATCAAATTCAAGGAACTTTTCAACTGTGTCACCCATAAAAACCCTAGCCATTCAGCCACATATTCCCTGCCTGATTAGTAACACAATATTTGTCATTTTAAGTACGTAGATTACAGTTTGTGCTGCAGTGACACAGAGCGTTACTTAACTGGTGTTCTATAAAGGACTGATCAAAGCACGTACTTCAGACAACAGTAGCTGACTGAAGCTGAGAATAACAGGTTTTTCATCAGCTTCCAGTTGCAGCTTTGCAGTTAAAGCAGTCTCTCTCTAGGTTTATATACAGGCCTATATACATTTTAAAACAAAATTAGGATTTTAAGATGAAAAAGTGCTTGTGTGATACATATAGCCATGTTTCAGGCTTTCTTCATTTTGTAGGTCCCTTTAGATTCCCACTTTTCCCTTTTACTTTCTTTAACTTGATGTGATGGCAAATGCCCCTCACTGGAAAAGCTTCAGTGTGATTAAATTTCATTGATTAAAAGATTGTGATTCTTGTCTCTACATGAATTCATTTTAAACATTCAGCTCTGATGCACCTTTGAATTTTTCCATCCTAAAGCCTTGTAGCAACTAACTGGGAGAAATGGTTAATAGCTGCATTTACATAGACACGCTTTTCATGACTCTCACCACTTACATTTCAGAGTTGTTTCTCACACTTGTGACTGGAGTGCACGGAAAGAAATACGGTAAGTATACTGTAACAGTCGTCGTACATACCTGCAGGCATTAAAATAGGTAAACAGACTACTGTGAGATGTAGAAACAGACAAAAACAGAAAGAAAAGTGCCTAAAAGAACTAGTGCCAGCAGTTACCACAAGGAAATTGTCCTTCTGTCTTGCTTACATTTCCCAGGAGATCAGCATTTGCTCATAAGCAATGAACAAGGCTCAGATTCATTCCATTTAACTTCAGGGATTTGACTGTTGCAACTAGATAACTGGCCTCCAACTTAGGGAGGATGTTATGAAAGGACTGGCATTCAGTTAGTCAAGAGAAAGAAGTTCCTAGGCATCTTAGCAATACTAGACAGCTATAATGCCTAAAGCAGATTATATGCTATAGAGACACAAATATTGCAATCCAAATGGATGAAGAGATTTTGTCAGGTCCTTCTACTAGTTTTCCATATAGCCATTTTGAAGTAAATACTGATAAAACAAAAACTGTTGCAAAGAGAGCAGAGCAGAAGGCTTTTTCACTGGCTGCTCTGCATTCACCAAAAGCAGAGTAAGTTTTTGCATGAGAGAACTGTATTTCAACTATGCGTCTTTTTCAACATAACATAGTTAAACATAACATAGCCATACTTCATTCAAAACTAATGTTATTTATCTTGAGATCAACTTATATTTCTAAATAAATTAAGACACAAAAAAAAAGTTTAGAAACGATTTCAAGAGGCATCTGGAGAAAAATTACTGGAGCACACAACTATAGTCATAATGCGTTTTCCAAGCACCGGGTTTCATGCACTCTGTGGATTGTTATAAAACAGCTCCGATAGCACATTTATAGAAACCCTCAAGCTGAGATTCAGCTGTGTGCAGTTGTGACAATCTGTCAGACAATCGTATCTTAAGTCTTTGTTTCCCTGCGTGTCAAAGATTATAAGCTTATGGGCAGAGCAAGAGACAGATGCAACTGGGAGTAGTTCAGTCTTCATAGAGCTAAGGTCAGGTTTTGTTTCTGAAAACTTCACTTTGGGACAGTTCAAACCCAGGTCAAGTTTTTGCCAGAGGCCCAAAGTCCAAGGGGAGCTAGAATGACAGTAGCCTGGAGCCAGTGGCTACACATTTAAAGCAGTAGCCTATCTTCAAGGGAAAAAAAAAATCCCTCTCAAGTAACCTTTTAAAGTTTTGACAGCTCACTACATAAGCATATACCCTTAAATTTTCCACCCTCCCCACTGAAGCACTGAGCTTTTGGAACAGAAGCATTAGTCAGCATGATTTAAAACATAGAAAAAGAAAGATAGCTCTGCCAGATTCTTGGCAAAACATTATCTACATTGTGATTTCCTCACAGAGAGAAAGGTGATGAATTGAAGAGAAGCAATTGCAGGCCAAGGGGCTGGAGGGCACTTAGGAAGACGGCTTCACCTAATCTATGGGCTGAAGATTAGATATTCAATTCCAGTCAAAGGAATGGTACTCCGGGTTATGTTGTGGGTGTGGAAGATACACTGATGGGTTCCTTCCAAGTTTAAATGCAAACTGGTTTATACAAGATTATTTTTGGTTAAAGTCACTGTGACACAGTTTCTTTCAATTGCCTGATTATGTGAGTTTATATAACAAATAAAATTAAAACCACAGAGAATTGTATGGGTTTCTGACAGATCAAACAGTTTCTTTCCTGCCGCCTTTTTGCCAAGTTATAATAAAATAAGGACTACGACCTGAGCAGGATCTTCCAGACCTAATAAAAAGGCAAAACAGCCTGAATAAGAGTTCATGCTACAAAGCTAATGCAAAAACACAGGTTGTTTTTTTTAAAAATTACAGGATTAGGGCAAAAATATATCAATGTAAAAGTTCTTGTAAGCACCACAGCCCTATAAAACACAGGCTGTTCTCCTAGTTTCAGGTATGATCTGGCAAGGTGCTAACCGCTGCATGAACTTGCGGAGTCAGTAAGGCACCACTCCTAAACAACATAAAATAACTCTAAGGAGGCATTTTCTTTATGTCTGACACTAAATCTTTCCTAGCTGTTCTTAAATTTAAGCCTATGCATCTCCTAACATACTGGGTCTTGCTGACTGATGTTTGGCTTGTTTGGGGAAGGGGAGAGGGGAGGTGTTTCTGAAAAGTCATAAGGAACTCTTTGGGGTTTATGCATTTAAGTAGCTTGTGTAATGTACTAAAGAGAATGACAAGCCTTTCCCAATAGCAGGGGAAGTGGCTATCAAACACAGAGCACAGGCTCCAAATCGTTAGAACAATAATTGTTACAAAGCTGACCTCTCACAAACAGTGGTCCTTTGGAAAGCATGGAGTTTACACAGGGTACACATGGGGCTCTACTCCTCATCCTGCTGGTCTGAAGAATGGATTTTTGTTAGGATGTTTCATTGCAGTGCTCATCAGCACGAAGTCCTGAATCCACTGCAAGACTTTGAAGCAAACTTTTAGCACAACAAAAGAAGGCTGGGCAGCAGCAAGACATTCCCTAGATCTAAGAAAACCCGTTTTCTCTACCTAACCTTACCCACTACTTCAAACGTGGCTTCGAAAAAAGCTTCGAGTGAGCCTTCTAATGGTGTCTCTCCCCACAGCGAACTGCTGACTGTTAGACACGGCGGCAAGCTGAAAAGCCAACATCCTGCCGCTAAGAGGAGCCCACATCCAGTTGTCATCGACGGAACGGCCCTGCTCCTCCACAACCCCTTCAACGGGGATCCTCCTTTTTCTCCTACTCATTTTTCTCCTCCTGGAGGTCAGATTTCACCTCTGATGTACCAGCAGAGAACCCAACAAGCAGACTGCTATTCCAAGCAGGACTAGGCAGAGGAGGAGCTGGACTGCCACAGCACACATAGCTTTCGAGGGCTGAATGAAATATCCTCCTTCTAATCCTATGGAGCGGAAAATAGTGCAACCTACGGGAAATACACACATATCTGGACCAGTTTGTGGAGAGCTTGCAGAGACTTGACCATGTCCCTCGACCTGTGGCTATACACACTTTCAACTCTAAAAGTTTCCCTTGTCATATTTAAAATACTAATTATTTTCCACCTAGTATCATCCAGGTTGCTGACGCAAATCATGACTGCTTTTTCCTGAAGCTTATTTATTTCTGATGGCTCAAAGTAGAGGATACCGAAGGCATGTCTGGGCTGATGGGCAGTGAGCATCTATATGGCCACCCCCTGGTCTACAACTGAGCAACACTCTCTTCAGGAGGGAGGGAAGAGAAAGCAAACAATAGAATATATAAAAAACATATATGGCATACATAAAATATACTGGCAAGTCTGCCTAAAAGAGGGCAGAAGAAAGGGGCTTCTGCATGCACCAATTTCCCTAAAGAAAGGTCATCTCAACACTTAAAAGGTCTGAAGGAACCCAGAAACACTTCCTCAAAAGTGGTGGGAAAAAAAGGAAAATTATGGTAAGCAGGTATTCACCAAAGAAACTTGCAGAGAAACCAGAATTTGCAGTAGAAAAGCTTTGAAGGTTTATTTTTCCATATGCAACAACATATTTAAGTTATAACCAAAGCATAATATTGAAATTTGTGAAAATGTGCAAAATACACGAGCCTTTTGTCTATACCCTTCATTCCAATGGCATGACTCTTCCCAAAGCCATACTCCAAAGCCATTATGTCTTATCATATCAGGACATCTGAGGCTCCAGGCTGACCTCCATCAGTAATAGTTAAGGATAACTGACTCCAGATACATAGCTAGCTCCAGAAAGTTTTCTGTACCTATCCTTACATTTAAAAACTATATAACAATTATTCTTCATACATCTGTTCTTCTTAGAACAAAGATATCCTGTGTGGCCTTCAGGCAAAAATACATACAGTTCTGGTAATGGTTTCCTAATTGTTCTTTCAAATGTAACTGCTGAAACAGTGCCCAAGTACAGAGGTGTCTGCCTGGTTCTGCTACATGAGCAAGCTGCGTGCGGTAATAAGAGGATCAATCACTACCAAGGATAAATGAAAATGAAAAAGAATGAATGGAATCTGCCTGTGACGGCCCTCCATAGATTGCAAATAGATAAAAAAGCGCACCAACATAACTGCTACACATCACTAAGCTGATGTAGTATCATCAGAGTAGAGGTAAAATACTTCAAGAATAAAAACACAAACCAAAACACCAAAACAAAACATATCTTCCCATTCTTTTATACCCACCAACACTGAATACCTATATGTACTTTGGAAATTCATATAGTTGCTGTAATCTGTTGCACGCTGTCAAGTACCAGCAGGTCAGATTCACTTCTGTATCCAGTCAATTTATGACCTGCCTTCATTAGCCACTGTAAATGTGATATAACCAAGAGAAACACAGTTTTTACTTACAAGGATGAGCAAAGTTTCCAACAGCTTGCTTGCTTTTCTAAGGGATAGTTTTGGAATTGAATTAAAGAACTGCATACGTAATTTATTAATCTTTATATTCAGGGAAACAAAGAGAGCTCCCAGCAGACCTCCAAGCATTCCAAGGAGGATGGTCGGAATGAAGGCCAAGACATTCAAATCCAGCAAGTTCTTAACCTAATTCAAAGAAAGGAGAAAAAATGTTCTGAGCATCCTGCCAGACATGAAATATCACACCCTCTCTTACAAAACCTGATACCACAAAGTAATTTCCATACAGGAAATAAATCTTTCCTTGCGGTTTAGGGAGCTCAGCTAATTAATTTAAAGCTGATCTCATGATGGTGTATTCTTCTTGCACACCTCACAGGAGTGGAACCAGCAGGAAGACACTAGTGTTGGCACACAAACATTTATGATGCATTGTGTTACCACTAGCACTCAGCTCTTCAGGTTACATCCAAATAACTTGACATAATGCCCTTAATGAACACTGAAAAAACCTGCTGAGCCAGAGCTTTGCTCACTGCTCGTTTATTAAGTGCCAACCTGCATCCATGTGCATTTAGATCATTTATAAGTAAATTCATTTAAGTAAACCTGTGAAAATTGATGCTGATCTGGAACAACTCGCAGCAACAAATCACAAATGCAGAATACAATCTGGCAGATGGAATAGTAATTGAATTTTCTGCTTGATTCCTCAACAGGCAGCAAGGATGAGAGCAGTATCATGTTTTAATTTTATCTTCCAGACAACGTGAAAGGGCCAACAGACTGGGGGCAATTATTAAAAGCTATGAGGACATTATTTCCTTAGCTCAGGCGTAAGAATTACATAGCTTTTTGACAAGATTAGGATCTGGACAGAGTAAAAGATCACAAAATGTTCAAAAAGCTATCTGGCAAGAACTTGTAAAGGGCCGCCTGCAAAAAACCTGGTATAATCATGGGCATAGTGGATAGGAGAAACTGTTAGGCTTCCTTAAATTGTTTGAGCAAGTGCACAGGCCCTCTTACTGTTCACACTCTTTTTTCTTCCTTCTCATCCTCTTCTTAACCCTAAATTTTATTCTTGTCCTTGCTATAACTAGGCTAGACTTTAACAAATCCACCAGGTGGCTGTAATAAAGATGCATGGTATTTCTGAGGTGAGGAATGCCAGGGTCAAAACCCAGCCAGGCTTGAAGAGCTGGTCCATAGGGTGCTCCAAACTGAGAAACCAGGTCTGGAAAAGGAAGAATCCTAGAAGCCATTTCCAGGCACAGAAAGCCAAACACCTGCAGGCTACAGTTGCAGGAAGAAGGGAGAGAATTAAGGCGTATCAGGTCTTACAATTAGAACCACAACCATCACATATGTAGGTACTCTACATAATAAACAAAGCTTTAATAATGCTAATTTTACCAATAGCTGCAACAAAATCCATCATTTTCTGAAGATTTTAGAGAGATCCAATGTTTAAGTTGAAATTCAGAGAGAAGTAGCTTAATTTGAAGTAATAAAATTATGTTTTATTTATGGCAAGATTCAAATATCTTGCATTATATTCTACTTAATTCCAATCCATTAAAACTAAAAAGGGATATACATGGGGTTATTGTTTTCTCTCTCTAACTCCACTTTTCCTGAGGGAAAGATATACCGAGATGTTTGTTTAAATTAAAACATGCACATTGCACTGCATGTGTGTGGCAATGGAGGTAAAGTCGAATGAGGGCATCACATGGTGGAAATGAAAGGTGGTACAGTGAACTGTTTGGCTTTGTGCTAGTATCAACCACAGGGTTTGGCCAGTCACCAAGAAAAATCTGTTACCTACAGAGCAAGTCTCACCTTTATAATTAATCCAAGGGTCTATGTAAAAATAAAGTGAACCCTCCTGAAAACCTCATGCTCTGGAGTATCATAAATTCCCCTTGTAACATTATGCCAGCTAGAATGAAACTAAAGGAAACAAATAGTTTTCCTAAGAAACTTAACCCACAAGCTTTCAACTCAAGAGTTTATCCACTGTAAACTGCATTGGTTAACACCACAAAACATCAAAGCGAAACTTCCCCTGAGAATAACGTTCAGTGAAAATGGAAATGTTTCTAGTTATCTGTACCACACTGAGAGCCAAAGACTATTGAACCCCGCCAGAAGTCATGATGATAATACTTTTAGCTAGTTTTTCACTCTAATGACACTAAGAGAAGATAGAAGGAAACAGAATCCACTGCTGTTTTCAGAAAACATCCTGAAAGGAGTGTTAAAAAAGCAGTGCTTATTGTAATACAACAATTGACATGAATCCACTCTCCCCTGTGCATGCAGCTGTGCGTTACACAATACTTTGGCTTCAGCGATGAATCTGGCTTCAGAAGGCCTGACCTCTTCCCTGTCCATGCAGTCTCACCTTTCTGCCACAAAATGTCATCTTCTTGGTTGTGTCACTGCAGCTGTCTGGGGGACTGCACTATCAGTTGTCCACAGAAAGGATTTGGGTTGAAAAGAGATGTCTTCTCCACTTGCCCCAGCTAAACTTGTGGTAAAGCAAATATACCCCAAAGACTTTTGCATAGCATATGCAAAATCATTATATCAGCATGCACATACACACACAAAAGTCACCTATTTTCCCAACCATAGTATGCCTACATGTGACAAATTCCATAATCCCTGGTTTCTGCACTGCTAGAGAGATACAAGCCAGAAAAAAAATGTAGAGATCAGTGACAGTGATCAGGGAATTATCTTAGCAAAAATTTACTTTGTAGCAAAAAGCAGAATGGAGTTCAGAAGATCAGGGTTTATTTCTAGCTCTTTAGTTGATCGTCAAGTCAAATATCAAGGATATTTGGGCAAGAAGTGAAGATCATGATACTTGCAAATCACTAGTGAATCATCTTGCAATAAAAACGAATGAAAGACATGATAATAAGAGCAAGTACTTTCAGGTGGACACACAATAAAAATACAAAGATCAAGGTTGAGTTGTGCTGGAAGGAATAAATGCAGCTGAGGCTGAAGGTCACCTCTGCTGCGCAACTAGCAGCAAACAGTGATCATACATTTCTGAATGTTTAATCTGTAAGCACCAAGGAACAGGGGCACAGCACAGCAATGCCTGCAGCAACACAGAGCTCAAGCCAGCTACAGGAGAGGACAACCTATTTAAAAGCTCTTTAGCTTTTTCTTTTCTTTGAAGTATCCCTCTCCTACCCACCACCAATACAAAAAGTTAACTTTATAACTTATATGATTAGCTAATAAGCAAACAGTAGAAGTTATGTCTACCTGTTATTTAGGACAAAACAACTTCATGTTGTGTCTAAGTGACTACCACCTGTAAAGTGTGAAGGCTTCCATATCCACTGATTTGACAACTGTACAAATACCATCCCTTCTCCTTCTCAGTCCCCTTTCCCTGCTACTCTCCTAGTTATAATGAGAAGAGAAACATGCCTAAACCCCTGCATCTACTTCCTCCCACATCCACACAGTACATACCCAAAATATAATTCTTTTCTCTGCTTCAAAAAATCCAAAGTGACCTCTGTAAACGAACCCATAGAGAGAAGAGGACAGTAAATCTGTGGTGAAGGTAGCCATCAAGCAGCAGAAAAAGGTTTGCCAGGCCAGCCTGATGTCCCAGAAGGAAGACACTTCTTCAAATGTGAATAAGAGCCCACCGATGGGGGCACGAAATACCGAAGCTATGCCTGCTCCTGCACCAGCTGTAATGAAACTGCGCCTGCAACAGGTAGAAGAATCAAAATTTAGGTAATGGAGAGGGAAAACAGAAACTAAAATCCTTCATAAGCGTCATTTCCTACTAAAGCTGGGGTTATGGGACTGAATTTAAAGACATGCAGGTTTATTTGGGGGTTGTGATAGTGCCTTGCATCTCAAGATTCTGCGTTCAGACCTGTCCATCCTGACCTCTGTCCTTGACAAAACTCTCCATCCTATAACATCACATGGGGACGACTGCTCCACGCCAGCAAGCAGCTGATCCATCAGTGACCAGACTAATGCCAGGCAGACATGACACTTTACACCCTGGAAGCAGTGTGGTCACAGGTGAAATACTGCAGGGGAATAAAGCTAATGAAATTTGGGATCCACTAGAGAATGAGAGTACTGCCTTGGAGCCTGTAGGATCAACATGCTGCCTCAGTCTGCAAATGTCTGAGAAATCCACAAGGAGCATGTGTGCCTTTTCTCCATCCCTATAAGAGCCACATACACCTCAAAGGGCAACAGAATTCTGTTGCTGTAAGCTGCACTAGTTGCTCAAATGGCAGAGATCTGCACTCTGAGACAGTTCTAATAAAGAGAAAAAAAAAAAAGACGGAAAAAAATAATTATAATGTGGTAAAGAAAGGCATGAATGGACAGTATTCCTTTATGCATTTATTATTAGTCCTGTTCTCACACACAATTCCTTTTCTAAAGCACTCATTTTATTATATGAAAATGACATCTTGCATCAGACAAATGTTACATTTGTCCCTTTTTAAGGAAGGCCACAGTATGCAAAGCAGAAGGGATGATAGCAGAAGAGGAAATAAATTATGCTGGAATTCTGGCTTGGAAAATTAGATTCAAGTCCAGCCTCTGCTGGGCTGAGGCACATGACACTGATGCTGATACATATAATGCACTAATCACTTGTGCTCACCAGCTTATAAAGCTTATATCCTCTGGATATGCTACCTGAGATGTATTCATATTCAGCATATTCAGAGATAATTTGCAGAAATGCTGAGCATTCAGTTGTAGCTGAAGTCAAGACATATACAAAATATGAGTATTTTTAATATTAAGGAATGCCAAGTTCAAAGATGGGTGGCATTGAGATTAATGGACAAAAAAATAAAAGATTAGAGAGTTTATGTGTCAAAGCTCTTAACAAAGCCCACTATACAAGGCAGCTTTATGTCTGGTATTTCCCAACTCACAACTGCTGAGCTAGACACTCTTGTGGATGGATTTTTGCTTACACACTGTATCTTCACAGGGAACTGTGTAGCAGCTGTACCTGCAGCAGGGAATTCAAAAGGTACTGCACACCACAGTAAAAGCTGGACAAGCTCTGCTTGGACATCTCCAACTTCTTACTCCCGCCAGTAGTATCAACAATGAAACTGGACCCCTCCTACACCTCCATTACAGTGATGGGTAGATGCCTTAAGATCTTTCAACATCCCAACACTTGCTGAGTTACTGCCCTGGCTGGGACTGTACTTGAAGAGGGTACATCTCCTGATCCTACCTAACTCCAAAAGATACCTGGGAGCAGGAGTCTTTCATCTTGGTCTTCGTAGAGAAGCAAGGTCTTGCTTAGACTAAAATTTATCTCTGCTACTCCTCAACAACCCCCTCTCGTGCAGGGTACTTCCACACAACCCATCTCTCCCAGGATGGTTCCTGACTGCAAGATGGTTCCTAACATTTCTTTCTAATTATACTATAGCTGGATCCTGCAGAGAAAACCAAGGGTTCTCGCTGCTTCACTTACCACAATCACTGATTTCTTCCATGACTTACATTTTGCTTAACCAGCATGCCTCAGATTTATTTAAATGACTGATCTTACAAGGCTAAAGGCAAAGGAGATCCTATATCTTCCCTTCAGTGCATTTTTATTTTCTTTCAAGCTACAAACAGCTCACACTGGCTGCTCATTTGAATTCTCTGTATTTATTTAGGAAATTAACACATGAGAGTCTTTTGGTTTTTTTCCTTGTTTTGGAAAAACAAAAAGTACTGTATAGAGTTTGGTATGTCAACATGACAATAGATACCATCCAGAAGATATAAACTGGTTTTAAATTTCTTTCCCCTGGAAACTAATGTCATTAATTTCAGTAGAACTGTCCACGAGAGAGCTTAACAGAGTTATCTCACAAACATGCCTGAGCAGAGAAGCGCCAGATTTACAAAGTGTCACAAATAAGTTGTGCAATCCCCACTGTCTCTTTTTTCCTGGGCCAGCAACATTAATTGGAGGACAAAGCTCATGTGTAAAATTCCTTCATTTTTCTCCCTCCCTATACAACCCAGAAGGCACTGGAGAAAGGTCTTCAGTATTAATGTATTATTCCACAGGCGTTCAATAAAAAAAACCTGTGAACTTTCTTTTAATTAAAGAACTTTAAAGCTGTTTAATTAAACAACTTTCTTTTAATTATAGTGGGTGGCTTTATCCCCATTCCAAAGTGACAAACAGCAGGAAGGCTGAAAGACTGCTGGAGCAGCATCTTTGTTTCTCTTCCATATGCAATGGGCTCACCGGCAACTTTCTCGATGCCCCCAGGGTCCCCTCAGAGCCCCACAGTTCTGACCATCACTTACTTATCAGCTGAATTCCGAAACCTAGTGAAGATCCGGAGGCGCATGCCAAGGGTGTCTGACTGCAGCTGGCTCAGGCCACAACCCAGGAGAGCACTAAAAGTGATGTTGTATAATTGAGAGCACTCGTCAGTAAATTATTTATAAGTCAGCCATAGTCAAAGGCAGGGGAAGACAGAACCTTAGCTGGCATGCAACAGCAAAGCTAGATTGACTTCAACAGATTCAAACTTGGAAAATGTTGAACACAGCTTTTAAATATGCAAAGTCCTGTTGACATAAAGAAGGAGGCTACTAAAGATTTTCAGATTCTTGACTCAGAGACTTAAATGCCTCTTTTGCAAAGACATATTGTGATGATAGACCATGAAACGCCTTTTGAAGAACTGCATGTTAACATCTGCCCAAGTGTGCTGACACATCAGACTATATAGCCCATCATTTCAAGCACGTGTTCTCAGGTTAATGACCATGGCAGCCAGAACAGCTCTACTTCTAACAGAGGATGTGAAATGATTTAAATTATTACAGTGTGTTCCCAGGCAGCACTTCAAACTATGTTTAAATGGGGGAAGAAAAACTATCCAAACCCTTAGTGAAATGAAAAAATCTATTCATTGTATAATCTTGGAAGACTTTTCTACAAGACTTAAATTAGGAGCCTTAACGAATCTCTCAGAGGCTTTTAGCAACTTCCGTGTGTTTACATTTAATAAAAATGGTGGAGGGTTCCAGCTAAATTAAATTAAACTAGCTCTTAATTCCCGTGTTTTGAAAAGGCACCACATTAATACCATGATGACTTTCTTCATGGAAATACGATTCAATCCTTTGGCTCTCACATCGCTGTCACCAACACAGCACAAAGGGAGAAAAGAAAATATCACAGCTGCAGTCTCTGAGCTCCTGGAGACAAATGTCTGAAAGCAAAGAAAACAAAAGAAACCTAAAGGGAGAGCTAAACCTTGGCAATCATTGTCCAGAAGGTTCACGGCTGCCTCTAACCGTGCACTCCCATGGTTAGAGTCATCCATGAGTCATTCCCTAGGGTGCTGCACCTCTGTGTAAATAAATAAATACATAGATAAAGATAAACCCACAGAGTAACAGAAAACGTGAAAGGGTGCTGGGGAGGAGGATCAGCTTGGTCAGGGCGGTGAAGAGGCAGAGAACAAAACACAAGGATACATACTTTCCAAACCCAAGAAGGATCAGAAACAATGCAGCAAACCAGCCAAATGATCCCTATCATATTAGCAGAGATCAGTTTTACCATCTCTACTCAAGATACAGTGTAATAATGGTAATAAAGTAGTATATTCCTTTAAATGGTGGGAAAAGGAAATTATGTCACTTAACAAAATAGAAAAGCCCAAAATCTGGCCTGCAGTTGCAAAATCTGGCTTATTGCAACATAGTAGATTTTAAGAACAGCTCTGACCCATGAAGTGGGACCAGGCAAGCCTCCTCTCCTTCTCACAAGGCCCCAAGACCACAGTAGAATGATGGGGATGCTCTTTCTTTGTATACAGCAGAGGGGTATAAAAACATTATCCTTCCATAAAGTCAAGTTTTCCCTACCAGAAATACAGTATTCCACTACTGCACGAACAACAAGCAGGTCTAACCATCCAACTCACAATCCACCATCTGCAGAGCCTGCAAAACAGAGCCTAGTTTCTGTGATCACCCTTGGCTGGCAGCATGTTTGTAACCTGGAAACATAAATCCCAAGGGCCCAGCTGTCCATCACCGTGTGCCTTGTACCACCATGTACAACACGTCTGCAAGTGGATGCAAAATTGCTGCCCCTTTTGTGCACAGCCACTTGAGACTGGCTTTATTTGTATTCAGACTTTGCACAGATAAAAGCAGATATGAGATGCAAAGCAACCCCAAAGAGACAGCTGCAGGATAAGCTGCATTTCAGAAACAGAACTAAATGCAGTTGCCCAGCTAACTGCTTGCTGAGCCTCACAATGAATTTGTACTGGGGAACCAAGCCAGCATGCAGCATAAAAATGCTTTTCTTCATGAATAGCTGTGCTAATGCAAAGGAGGGGACAGCACACGCAAAAAGAGCTCCCAGTGCAGGGTTTTTTTAAACCAGCATTGCCACTAACACAGACATTCCAAGCTCACACTCTCAGTCTGATAGCTCTAACTTTTGTCTGCTATTTCTTACCCCAAATGGATCATGGGACCTTCTGGTCCACAGAAGAGCCCAGAGGCTACAGCCAGCACGCATGAGACAAACGTCCCTAAAAAGGTCTTAATGTTAAAAAGATGTTGAATAGAAGTGCCATTCAAATAGCCAATGATTTCTGGCAAGCCAAATGGTGAACCTGCTGGGCAAAAGAACTGCAAAGGGAAAAAAAAAAAAAAGAAAGAAGAGAAATAGAGTCAATAATCATTAGACTTTGATGTGTTAGATGCATCTTATGGACACAGTTTTTAAGTCCAGCCATCACCTTCCTCTGTTCATAAGCAAACGTTCTCATAAGTAACAGATGACACAGATACACATATAACTTCCGGCTACACACAAAAATTCAAGCTGTTGCTTGAATGTTGCTGCATGAGTTACTGTATGCATACTGGGGGTAATGAGAGATGAAAATGACTGAGGGGGACCCTGTCCCATCCCCCAGCTGCACTGCCATCCCTCCAATACCAGAAGTCCATCAGCCTCTTGCCTTTGCACAGGCTGTCTGTGGGGCACGGCATACATGTGAATCTGCATGATCTGTCCTGTCAGTTCCGACTTAAAATGGTTTAAAACTGGTAGGTTATTACCTGTATAACAGCAAGCTCCCTCTTCCTACTACTGCTGGAATTTGGGGTAAGTTCAGTAAAATACTCACTTTTTCTCTCACCTATGTTGTTTATTGCCTGCCTATAATTAAATTGAGCACAGCAGGACAGTAAATGACAGAAAGGCTCAAAGGTTTTGCACTGCTGCCTCATAAAGGCACTGATATGGGCCACAAGTGATACCGACAGAGCACAGCTAAAAGATCAGTCTAAAACCAGCAGTAACGTTTATGTGGACTGATAGTCTTTGGCTTAGGCCCCTTCCAAACACCAAGTTTTCACAAGTTACACCAGCTGCCACTTGTATTTATTTTATAAACACCACATGCTAAGTGTAAATTCCATCGTCATCACCACTGATTTTATCCCAGATACTTTTACGCAAGTAATGGGTGCTGGAATCCAACTTTAGGCTGGAGGCCAAGACCTCTCCAATTGGGTTGTACAATAGAGGGAGGGGAGTTGTTAATAAAATATTGAATTAACCAGAGAAAGAGATTTGGTTTATCACACCTTTATAGGCTTATTGCACAGGAGGTGTAATACTTACCAACACTGAGCCTGAAGAGAAAACCACCATGGCCAGCCCAGATGCAAGGACACACAGCCAGGTCATGTGGATGTTGCCATCCTGTCCAATTGACAAATAGATTACTACATCAGCACCCACAGAGCAGGTCCTGCTTTTCAGTGATCTTTTGACCCACAGATTTCTGCAGGCAGAAGGTGTACCATAGGGAAAAACCAAAACAAGCAGTGCAGGCTCTTTAGGAGGACAGGGGCTGAGTAACAGTAAGGTCAATGATGACTTTCAGAGTCAAGTAATGCATTTTTTCCAGGACTTGTTGCCAATCTCTAAAAACACTATAAAGGATACGTTCTTACTCATCAAGGTCCTTTTCACGTCAGAAGCAGAGTTAAAAGACCATAAGAATATGCACAAGAAAACACTAAATGAAAAACAAAACACAAGAACACGCTAAAACTTCAGGAGACATTTTGCCTGAGTGAAGGCTTCAGTCTTACACCAGTGAGTACCTTTATGAATTTGCAGCTATTTTTAGTAGACAGAATATATGTGAGCAAGCTCTTTCCTGCTTAACTTTAACCAAAAGGACATCTCTCATAACAGGCCTTCTCACATTTGAAAAATAAGTTTCAGCCTCTCTTGGTTTTGGGTTGGTTTGTGCTTGGGCTGACTGCAGCCATGTTGTCTCCAGAACAACTCAGCTCTCATGCCCTTTGCCACCTTCTGCAGTGCTCAACTGTGATTCATTGTGTGTACAGGTCAAGCACATCTCTCGCATTTCTGAGGTCACAGCATTAGACCTGGCCACCACAGCCTTCCTGGCAGCATGTCCCATCAAGACTTCTGTAAGTGCATTATGCAGTGCAGCCACACAGCAAAGCAAGTGCATGAAAATGAGTTTTGCTCATCCGCAGCCAAAGGAAGTATTTAGAAGGAAAGGCCTTCCAAGGCAGGAATTACATTTTTGCACAGGTGTCAGAGCCTGTGATCTTACCTCCTGTTCCTCTGTATTAGTTAAATACAACAGAACAAATTTTTTAATCCAACAGGACCAACCGAGTGTGTAATGGCTGCTGTGATATCCTGGAGTCAAACTGCGGTTCCTTTCTAGATGTTCTTTATTTATACTTTGGTGCATGTATATACACTCACATGCATGTATATATATACAAATCATATATATATATACACATATATATGCATGTATATTCAACCACTGTTTATCTATTTTATAAACATACGCATAGTTCACATGTAAGAAACCTCAGAGAAATAATATTCCAAGAGCATTATATATGTTTTCCTCATGGAAAACCTAAACTTGTTCACTTCTTGGATATTCCCTCTGATACATTCAGCTTCCACCTGTTCCACAAAGTATCACATTTCTGTGAGGTGACTGAGATCCATCCTTCAGCAGTTGGCAGCATTTATTCCATTATCTTGATTTCACAGCATAGTGGAGGACACATCCATGTCTCCCTTGTACTAGAAAGCCCAGAACTGGACTGCATATTCCAGATGTGACCTCACCGGTGCCGAACATGGGAAGGATCACCTCCTTCAACTGGCTGGCAATACCACAAGAAATGGTTTCCAGGATTACTGGCTGTATTACCTCCTATTAGCCTGTCAGGATGCCCAACCTTCCCTGGTCAGGATTCAGCTGGAACAAAAGCTCAAAACCCCATTCTTACAAGCTCCTCTTCAATATTCATACTATCTACCACAGATACCACAAACCAGATGTAACTTTTACCACCTGTTTCTCTCTACAGGTGAGAAAAGCAAGCAGTCAGGGTCAGAGATGCCTCAACATTTACACTGGTTTTAGTTATTTGGTGATTTTTACCACCGCTATTCCAATTATCAGAGATCATGATACCCACCAAGGACAAATTAATAATTCCAAAATAAACTACTACAGCATTAGCAAAAGACAGTTACCCCAGAAATAGAAAGAATTAATATATCTGACATCAGGTCCACATTCC
The DNA here is from genome assembly GCA_024733675.1 of Psilopsiagon aymara. Classification (NCBI taxonomy): domain Eukaryota; kingdom Metazoa; phylum Chordata; class Aves; order Psittaciformes; family Psittacidae; genus Psilopsiagon; species Psilopsiagon aymara. Next base: position 24,780 of record JANRGW010030375.1, on the reverse strand, counting down.
CTAAGTACCTTAAAAGAAACTTAATCGCTTCCTTTAGACATCAACAACACCTAAAGCAGCATATGCCTTTTATGTACAAGGCAGAAGAGGAAGACCACAATATTTTAAAGACTGCCTTCATCAATCTCATGATATAAACAACATCAGATATTATACTATACTGTAAGCTAAGTTGTAGCAAAGGACAGCAAAGCATGCCTACAAAAGGCACTGCAGGATGTCTGATTTCCACTCACACCTAGACAGGTAGCACCTCTAGTCAATTCAAACTTCAATGTGGATTTTCTAATAAACAAACATGGAAGAGATCTCCCTGACTTTCTCTTGCTCACCTGCAGGTATTTTTCCACCAGGTCCCATTTCAATTTGATGAGAGAGTCAATTATCTGATGAACCAAAAACCCCAGCATCCCAACTGCTGTTCCGATTAGGCCCATGAGCAGCCATCGATCCCACTCGTTTCTAGAAATAGGAAAACACGGTTATCTCTCAGCCTATAGCACAGGACTACTTGCCATGCTTCCTCCCACAAACATGCACGTTACATTTTTAGAACACTTTCATTATTAAGTGTGACTGCACGAGCAAGTGGCTGGTTTTGCCATCATCTCTTCAGAAGCGTGCACTCAACAAAACTCTGCCTTCAGGTGAAAGCCATTTCCATTTGGGTAATAAACATGGATGAATTTTTGGGGTTTGTTTTTCGATTTCTTTTTTTGATCTCCATGTAGCAGTCCAACCTTTCAGATCCTGGACTGTTTGATGCCATCTCAAAATTCCATTATGTGACTCAGTTATTAAGCATTCGGTAGAGCACTCAGAACTCATTTCTAAGTAATTCCTGTTTTCTTCTACTGCAACTAATACACTGAGCACCTCTCATACACATGGGCAAGTCTTCACCTCTAGTTTCTGTCTTTCTAAAATTTGTAATAATTATGCACCAACAATAATTACTGACTTATTTCTAGTGTCATCTAGGACTAGAGCACCCCTCTTCTGAGATTTAAACACATTCCCTGCAGATTTCATGAAGAGGCAGTGAATGTCCAGAGAAGTCTCAGTAAGAGAACATTCCCCCAAACAAAATCTCTTCAAGTTGCATACAGAGTCCTTAATGAATTTCTTTTTGCATATTCAATAATTAGTCAAGAGCAAGGGCACAAGCACTTCCAAAAAATGCTTGCAACCAAAGTTCCTTGCTGCCTGCTCACCTACATTCTATTGAAGTATTTTCCTATGTACAGAAACAATAAATAACATTTTCTTAAATCCTTCTGGTAGCAGGCATCTCACTGGATTGTCCAAACTGCCCAGAGCTTAAAGGTAATTTAACAGCATTTAAGGTAAGTTTACCTGTATGTTTTCTCTTGCAACCACTTCTTATAAACTTTACTGTGTGAAGGCAAATAATCCAAACTCTCGTGGGCCATCATATGTTCTCTCTCCTGCTCCTCACAGTGATAACATGCTGAACTGCTTCTCCTGATGCTGCACCGCCTCCTAAGATCCTGAGAATTAATCAAATCAGGCCCATGGTCTTCTGCCATTAACATCGCCTCTTCAGCATTTCCCATGTGTGTCCTATTGGAAAAAAGTGATGGCATTACAGCAACCCCCAAGAACCTTTGGGATGCCAACAAGAACACCCTAAGCCCAAGATCAGTTTCCCTGAGGCTAAAAGAGAGAGGAGTCAAAAAAAAAACCAGGAGGACAGAGCAGCTGCAGCACAGAGATTGGCTGGTTTGTGTTTGGCCTTGGTTTGCAGTGGCTGCATGGCCCCAGGACAGTCAAAGCAACAAAAACTTGTCTTAGCCAGAGCTGTCTGGTGAAGAAGTGTCCTGGGTTCAGCAGTAGCAGTCACTCCAAGAACAGATCAACTATTGCAGCAAGATTATCGCAACCGCTTCCTGCTGACTGTTCAGAGGACAGGGATGTTTAAGCCATAGGGGCTTTGTCTGTTTTAAAGTGATGATCACTTGCTGTGCCCTGGGCTGTCGGAAGAGCTTGGTCCACTAATCTAATCACACAATTTAATTAAATAAAAGAAAATCTAGGTTGTGGTGACATTCAGTTAAGCCCTGAATTCTCAGTATTATATAGCCACCCTAAAAAAGTGTATTCTCTAACACAATTTGCATGTTAAATACTCTTAGATAAAAACATTTGCTAGACTACTAACCCCAGTACAGCCTGGACACTTCACCCAAGGTAGTTTGCAAGTTGGCAGTCCAATCAAAGCAGAAAGAGACTTGATGCATGTCAAATATTTACTGTAAAGAGAATTCAGTTACATACTGTGTTTCCTACCTCCAAGGTGTATTGGTTTTGGTTACCAAAGACAGAAGAGAGAAAGATTCTGCTGCTTTCCGCTTACCGGCATGTGGACAACTTGGAAAGGTCTCATCTCAAATACTGAAAAAAACAAACAGGTCCTAGTTGACAGTTAGTGAGTACTAAATGGCAAGAGAGTTAAAAAAAAATCAGCTTTACACAAGCCACATGCAAATTATCTGAAACCAAGCCTTTTGGACCTATGGTCTTGCACTGCTGAAAGCTTCCTTGTGGACCACTACTCACACTTCTCAAAGGTAATTAAACACATTGTCAAGGCAATGGTGGCCGGTGCAGTGGGCCACCTTCAGATCAACAGCCTAAATCCAATTTCTTATGCCATGACTGGCTTTTTGCCAGCTCAAGCTGGCATGTCATTCCAGAGATTTCAAGAGTTCTATGCAAATTCCAGACCTGCAACTCTCTGCCTGAGAGAAAAAAAAAAAAAAAAAAGAAAAAAAAAGAAGGAATTAAAGAAGAGAAATAGAAATAAAAAACTTTAGAAAATAATAGTTGCTAGAAACTGCGTGGATACCTACAAGCAACAGTAAATGCATTAGAAAAGTTAATGTTAACTTTCCTAACGCAGTGAAAAAAATTTATCTTTCTCACCATACATCCGTAGAGATTATTTCACTGCAAACACGTGTGATTAATTAAATCACTCCAGTCAAAGGGAATTGAGGACTGATCAGGTTCTGACTCTGATTTTGAATTTTCTTGTCTAAAAAGCAGTAAGTGCTTTATCACTTAAAACTTGACAGGAACTATTTACGTTTTCTCATTATTTGAGATGAGACCTTTCCAAATTGGTCCACATGCCAGTAAGTGGAAATCACTTTAACACAATAGCTCAGACCTTAACTTTGGGTTTAAACACAAAAGTGTTTTAAGATTAGGCTATTAATTTGTGCTTGTACAAAAGCTGGGTTTAGCTAGTCCTATTCCAAGTTCAAATGAGCAAAGGAGAGCAGAGCCCAGACAACAAAAGCTGATTACAGCTCATGGCTGGGAACCTGCTGCTGGTTTGTGCAAGGGTGCTCAGTCTTGCTACTGCAAGGGCTCCATCTGGCTCATTTCTATACTTCTGGAACATGGGAATTTGTATGACGCCAATTTCTACTTGTGTTAGATCAAAGTGGTATAGGTGAATTGATCTGGGTGTTATAGAAATTACAGCACAAACAGAAATACAGATCCACTGAACAATACAAAAATGATTAAAAAAAAAGGAAGAAGCTAAAGCTACCTTTCTAGGGGAAAGGGATGAGGCTGAGTAACACTGCTCATAGACAACAGACATACCTCATTCTACATCACGATGCTTTGTTATGCAAACAGGATGGCTGTTTTTCCTCAAATAGGAACACCACTACCCTCCGTCACAGCACACCTGAGCATTTGCCTTTGCTGTCCCTAATTGGCCGAAGACCAAAGCCAACAACTCCTCTTCCATCAGACATGAATCCAGAACAGTCTCTGTGGCAGCAGCTCAGCTGTACCGCAAATTCTCACAGGCATTCATTTGTGCATTCAAATTTAAAATAACAAAATGAGTAAGAGTGGGTTTTCAAACTCTGGCCCCTAATTATTTTTATTCCACAGATTCCACTATAGTTAACTTAAACCCATCAGTATGCTTGCTTATCTGAAAAACATTTCATGAACCTCTAAGAAGCAGTGCACAAACAGCCAGGTTCCAACAGCTTGAAGGCAAAAAGTTGGAAGATATTTGAGATCACGGGGGGCACAGCTGCTTCCCAGAGATGCAGGAGTTGGACAAGTTTAGAGAAGACAGACAAGGCCTTACAAAATACGTACACACACAGGATGCTCATTCATTATTTCACCTTAACAGAAAAAGATATTTCCAGCATACTTAGACAAAGGTGGCACTTGCAGATTGGGGTTGCAAAAGCATTCCATACCAGAAATTCCTCTGCTAGAAATATATATTGTATAACTACCGTATCAGAATTTGACCCAAACCTATGCATTTTGGCTGTCATCGTTAAGTATGTTCACACACACCTCCCAGTGCTGAACATAAGTTTTCATTTTTAATCTACGAAGCATTCTGGAGGATGAATTGTCAGTGCTGTAAAGGGTGTGTTAAGGATTGTCCTGCTTTTTGCAGCTAGCTTCATCTCCAAACATCATACAAAGACATCTCTGTTTATCTGAGAGCTTCCATAACTCAATTTGGCCATGGATAAATACAACCAGAGGCAATGATCAAAGAATACTGTGTTTCCAGGTTTTCCATTTATTTCTGACACCTGCTTCTGCAAGGCTTTCAAACTTACTTATAAATGTTCTTACCTTGGAGGGATCACAGCCTAATTGGAAACTGCTGCTTTGGAGACAAGGAGAGAAAAGAGGAGCCTATATTCAGCGTTCATCAGCAGAGAAAGCTAGTAGCTACACACTGCTTTGAGTAAATGCTTTAGGATTCAATAGATAAATTGCATTTTACTCAGTTGGGAGAGAGTTACAGACTACCAATGTGGGGAAAAGCATGCTTTCAAGTTGCCAAGACCCTGTTTGGGAGCCACAGAGCTCTCTGATTAATTTCCAAGCCACTTCCATGCAAACTATGGGACTCCTCGCATCTGGGTCAGCAGACACTGGGACAGTGCTCTCCTCCATGGTAAGCATAAGCAAGCTGAGCTAGGTTGCCTCCAGTTAGTAACTGGAAAATAAAAAGATCAGCAAAGGATATGACCACTACTTGGTGATCTGGATTACAGGTGAAGTGTGGTGAACAGAAGAAATGCACCTACCAGGATTGTCAGTAGCTGGCCATTCCAACATGAAGTTTTGAGCTACAGCATCTAATTCCTCTCCCATATAACCAGGGAGAGTGAGCAACAAATTCTGTTTGCCTACATGTTTTTTAAGTGTGAGAGTACGGGCATGCATGCACATGCATTTGTTCTGCATCCTTTAGAAGACCTGAGTGGAATAATTGCTACCAATACTGTGAAAATAGAACAAGTATTGCTAACTTACAAGCCACAGCAAATAAAAACCACTCACTGAACAGCATTAGCGATACAGCATGAATTTAATACCAAAACATTTTGCCACTTCTATTTGAATAGTACAGACGTAAATCAGATTCCAGCTAAGAAACATAAAAACATCTACAACACAATTCTAATTCTTGCTATGGCTCTACTAAACCACTCATACATGGGCACAAATTAACTATCACCTGTATATCTAGGTGACTATATAGTGTAGTTTCAGCTGCGTATTAGCAGGCAGGTAAAACCCAAGCAAGTACTTGTTTGGCACCCCTATTTTACATAGACAGAGAACAATGTATTTTTTAATAGTATCAGCAGTTGTACATACTTAAATTACGTTAACTCCTTCCCCCTCCACTGCCCCCTTGTCTTCAGCTACAGGCTTGTTAGCGCAGCATATGCGATCTGTGCATCTGTCAAGTAGCATCCTATTTTTGTTGGCTTCTGTTTTAATGCTAGTTATCATACAGAGCGCATAGAATCATAAAATCACAAAAATAGAGCAAAGCATTAGAGACTGAGAGTTAAAAGTTGTTACACTGAATAACACGACAATTCCAAATAAATCTGAAGGTAAAAGTGAAGAGTATTTTAAATGCAAGGAAAAATGGTTACTACTCTAAGGAAAACGAGCAATTCAGGGTATTTTTTAACTGAGCAGAGCAGCAGAATAAAGAGCCTTTGAAGACAGCATCCCACTCTGAAGATTACAAGCATTACACTAATTGAGGCGACACTAAAAAGATTTTAAATAATGAGTTTTTCATACGCAAACTGAGTAACAGCTCAAGGAAGCAAATAATTATCATAGTGATTGAATAGCGATATTAAAACCATTAACTTCATGGCCATAAATCTTCATTTCACATTATTTCAGTATTTCAAAGTCACAGCATTTCAAAGTTACGGTGGAAGTATAGTACTAGCTCAGCACAATTTTGCTATAAATGCAGTGACTTGTACATTTGATGGTGACTGCAAGGACATAGATGTTTGAAACATTCTCTGATAAGGCTGTAACAAATCTAACATATCATTAGAGGTTAGTTGTACCATACGAGATCATAAATTTAATCTGTGAATCTTCATACAGAAAAAATATGTATATGTGACTGGAAATGGTTTTCAGAAAACACAAACCAAGATGACTATGACTATCTCCACAGATCCTGAAACTGTACTGTTGCAGCAAGGAGTTATTTTAGGGATGTTGCAGAAGCAGACGGTCCCGTAGTTCAAAGTTCAGCACTCAGAGATGAGGAATAATGCTTTTTCCTGAAACTGCAGTCCAGCAAACAACAAACAGGGGAAGAAACTGCTAGCCAGAAAAGGCAGGGATCAGGGTTGCCAGCAATTTGCTGGATACCATCAAAAAGCATTTAGCATAGATTTTTTCCTCATTAGTAGTATTGAGTTTATTAACTACATACACATACCTAAACTTCAAATCACCATCACTTAGATTAACCTAGGAACTAAAGAGCCAGCTGTCAGGATCCCACACTTCCATGCTTTTGGTTTACACAGCTCCTCACAGTGGCAAATTCTGCATAGCAAAACCTAAAAGAAATGGAGTCACCTCAGAGTCACTTCACCATGTTTAATGAATGCACGAATATTGTCCCCAAAAAAGTGAGAGATTTATACAACTGGGTTAAGTCCTGTCAGGCTAAATTTAAGGGGCTCCAAGTGCTAGCTCATCTCCAAAAGCCATGCTGCAAGGCTCAACCCTGTCTCCCATATGAACCCAAATTCCACAACAGTGCAAAGATCTGCTAGAAGCGCTCTCCCCCACATCTTTATAACAACTTCACAGCTTTACTGTTTAAGCTGCTCTCATCCTAATAGCTTTTATTCATGTGACAATTGGAAAAAAATACCTAATTTTTCATGATCTATTCTCAAGTAGATAACAGATGTGTTTATCTCTACCGGATTTCTTTTCGATAATTTTTCATCAGTAGAAATGCAGACAGAAATCAAACCCTTCCCCCATTCTTACTCCTGCAGGCTTAAAATTATAATAGCAATATAACAATTAAAAATGAAACCAGCTGATGTGTTAAAATGAGCATACCTACACAACTACAATAATCACCAGGGAGCAGAGGATTGTGCACAATGCAGCTAATGAAAACCTTGTTTATTTCTGCATAGCCATTCCTTCAGTATTTCTGAGTTAAGAAATATAGTTTGTTGGGGTTTTTTAAATCCAAACTGCAGAGTTTACACATTATAAACCCATGCTTACACTTTATCCATATTGTATATATTAAAAGCAGAAGGTTAGGATGCTTCCATCCAGAAATGGTGGAAAGTCATAAATGAGTACAGAAAACATGCATTACATCAAGAGATCCCAAGCACTGGTTATTTGTGCAATATCTCAACATAATCCATTAAGTTATCCATTTATATTGTTTGGCACTAGTATAAATGATAAAAGGCCATTTTTATTTATCGCTATTTTAAAATGGTAAGGACTGAAAAACTTCATGTAATGCTTTGAATATGAGAATGCTACTTGAGACCTACTATATAACATGTATTTTATAGAATGAAATTCACTGTACACTCACGACTTTAACAATTCAGCTCAAGATACACATCTACTTAAAAAAAAGTTACAAGCCACATTAACACTAAGGTAATGTAAAAACCTGATCATTTTAACCACTGAATGGAATACTCATTCCTATGGAATTTGAGATCCGCTAGTAAAATGCGTCCTTCTGGGTTTTAGGGTGGTTTTTTTTAAGCCGCATAAGTAAGTTATTTTCGTACTTCCAGCATTACAGGGAATAAACACATCCTTCACATTATTTTAGCCCATGATCAGTTCGGTCTGCAACAGCAGACGTGTAATACACTGTTTGAGGAAATAACACAATCGTCAGGTAAGAAGAAACCCCTTTCCCACAGTTGTTCCATCATGTAGAGTTCACACAGATGCATTAAACTTTTTAAATTATTATTTTATTATTATTGAAGAAAGAAAACAGGCATTCAACACGCTCCTCCAATACCTCTCCACCTCAGAAATCTTCCCAGGCATCACAAGAGTTCTGAACACATCACTTAAAAATATATTTTGTCCCACTGTTCCACTTCTACCTGGAATTTCATAGAAGACCACCAGCAGTTTCAAGTCACCTCTTTTTGCTACAGCAATACATATTCAGACTTGCTTAATACCAGTTTATTCCTCCTCTTTTAGCAGCTGAGACTTGCCACACCAGGGGCAACCTGGTTGTTTTCAAAAACTAGAGACCAGAATAAAAACAGTAGTAGTCAGACATACTGCCTTTTTCATATGATTACGAGGTGTAATAGAGAAACCTTCTGCATCAAAAGGGAAGGTAAGAGAAGTGTAATAAATATTTCAAAGCCCAGAATTATTGTACATTTCTATAAACTCACCATGTATACAAGCACGTAAAAAATAAACACTTGTCTAAATTACAGTTTATTACTATTATTATTAGTGTTGATCAATTGTCACTAAAATTTTAATTCAGTATCCCCTATACAATAAAAAACATTTAGGAGGAACGTGTATTATGCATTTATTTTGTAATAGTTGAGGGACTGATTCCTGACTGTCCTGCTGCATGTGAAGTATTCTTGACTTGCTTTCAGGCGATGAGCGCCATCGAGCCAGGTGGTAGGTGCACACCTTGCAACATTTTATGGACTTCGTATCAGCGAATAAGGCACAGTTTTGGTAACATGGGTATTTCCACAGGCTTGCTCGTTCTATCTTAAGGTTTACAAAGCATGAATATACGATCTTTGGGTTTGGGTTTTTTTCATTGCTTCATCCCTCAACCAACCAAAACACAAGAACTTTGGCAATGCTTCAGAGCACAGTCAGTTTAAATCCCAGCTGATGTCCACCAACATGATACATATTTTCAGATGCAACTGGATAAAAACATTGCATTTAGAACTTTTGCACTTCGCCCCTCACACAACCAACTTAAAATGGTGCTCTACTTTGCAAGATGCACAAATACAGTTTTGAGAAGAAAAAATCCCACATTTGCTAACAACAGCAAATCCAAATCTTGCAGAAAGAACATGACTAAATACTCTTAAGATGAAAATGAAAATTCTGGCATCTACGTAGGTTACCTAAGAGAAACCATAAGAACATGAGAAAACAGATTACTAAGTAAATACCGATAAGCCATGGACACCTGTAAACCAACATAACCTTTCTGGATGACAGCAAGCAGCAGTGCATCAAAAGCTGCTTCAGGTAATGAGAGAGTTTTAGAGAAGGCTCTCAACTTTATGTAGTTTCCATTTTAAATTTCATAATTAATTACATTTAGTCCTGTTCCAGTGTGAGCAAAACGTGAAAGCAACATATTTAAAAGCACTGCAGGAACATTTTTATAGTCACCCTTTCTATTACATACTCTAGTGCCAAACATGGTCAGCTCCCTCCACCACCTTTTTCCTCACCTTCTGCAAAACGTATCTGCTTACAGCTGGATATGCAGATTTTCACAAGATACAAATGGTGGAAGAATGGACAAGGAGAAATAACTACTGTGGGATCAACTTGCACCACATACAGCCAAATGAACAACCAGCCCTTTTTCATGCTCTGTAAGTCAGTCTCTTACATTATGTTACCAACCACATAACGGTCTAAGAGTCATTTCTTAATTCTCTCAATAGTTTATGCTGAAATGTTCCCAAAAATTCACATCTCAGAACTGTACAGTTCCATTATTTTAATTGATTAAATATAGATTAGCAGTGTTAGTGTAAGAAAAAAGATTTAATGGCATCAAATTCATTCAAATTAAATCAAGTGAGAAAATGGTGCAATGCGCTTCAGCCAAACCGTCACAAATGATATGTTATATAAATACAGACACGAGGTAGCTGGCAGCTACAAATCCACTTCTGGAAGCATCAAATCTGTCTAAAAATCATAAACTGACAAATACCAACTAAACCTTTCCATTAAAAAAAAAGAAAGAACACCTAGTTTATTGCTTTCAGATTCATTCTTTACATCAGACATAGGCAAAGGCATATCAATGAAAGTTACCTGGCTGTTGATGGCTTTTGATTATACTCACTTTTTCAGAAGAAACACTGAATAAAAATTTGAATTCAAATATCTGACTCGCTCCCCATGTTACAAGTTCTCATCAAAATGAACAAAGGCTTGCGTTTTCCAAGGGGAAAGAGGGATGGAAAAAGGGGTAATTTCCAAAAGGACAGCATTAACTGCTTTCTAATGAGAAATCAGTAAGAGAACTAAAATCACTGCTTCCACTGGACAGAACACATTGAGAAAAACAGACCAACTATTGCAGGAGAGACAGAAAGCATTCTAGCCACAAAGAGACAGTAGTGTCATGGCATATGATACATGGAATACAGATGGACACATGATGATCTGTACCACAGGTGTAATTTTTATTAAAGCTTCCTGAATTTTTTTACGTGCTTCAGAAAAGTCAAAAGTGGAACAGACAAGGGGAACAAAATAAATACAAGAAAACATAAGAGGAAAAGATCCAAGAAAGCAAGAATCAAGGCAGTAACTGCAAAAACAAGACAGAGGGCTAAGAAGTAAGACAGACTTCAGCAATGGGGTCTGAAAACTGCTCAGAGATCAAATACGCAAAATGAAAGTTATGCTCATTTCTCAAAAGAATCTGGAGGGAATGTGGATAGGCAAGGGTTTCCTGGTTTTATTTTGGGGTGGTTGTTTTTTTTTTTTTAAACATATATATATATGTACACACACATAGAGTGCGAGCTTGTCTAAAGAAGTGATACTATAGATGAAAGAACTTCCTCCCCAGCAACAAATAGAATACCTTGACCTCTCCAGTAAACTCAGCATAAAAAAGTGGTAAGAATAAAAGGTGCATGTAAAACCAGCAGCAATATTATGTTTGGCTTTCCACTACTTCTGCAGTTACTGTACATATATTACATCACTATTATAGAAATGGCACAGCCTCAGACACTTTCCACATTTTATTTACATTTTAAGACTAACTTTAATCTCAATCACATATCCATACATTTCCTTTGTTTCACTAAAACTTAAATGCATGGTTTATTAGAACAAAGACTGTAAACAAATATTTACCATGTCCGATACATGTAACACACAGGAGCTGCTTAACAGAAATTAATCCCCCCCCATTTTATAAATACAGGTATCAAAACAATCCTGAACATACTTTGTGACACTACTAGTAGTCGGCACCCACAACCTTGCAAAATTAAACAGGATGAGCAACGGTATTCACTGTACCTGCTACTTTAAAACAAATTTAACTGCAGCTCTTTTACTAAGCAAGATGGATAAAGCATGCCATTTATATTTTGCCTTCTCAAGAGATTATTTTCAGAAACATGTATTATTCCACAGCAACCTGACACTTTCTGTCATGCTTTCATCTTGTAAAACCTGAATTCCAATTTTAGGCTCTTTCAGGCTTATGCTTAAATGCAGTGCCTCAGTAAGAGAAAAAAATAATTGTGCTGCCTTTTTCTCCCATAGTGCCTGAAAACATATTGGGCATACATATATTATATATATTCTTACAAATGTCCAGGTCATGTATACCAGCTGAAATTCTTTTAATGTGTGGGTGTTTGCATTGTGAGATTTAATCAAGACATTAACATGAGTAGAAGGTTGTTGTTTTAAGACAGAAGTTTGAGAATCAGCTAAAATTAATTGTTGTAAGTTTGTCCCTCTGGAGGTTGTGGAAGCTTCATATTTTCTTTGGACATCATTAGACGTCTTAGCTCTTGAAGTACAACTTTAATGCTATAAGAATTTTGCCATTTTGCTAACACTGGTATGCTCCGTGCATCCACCTGGAAAAAGAAGAGAGAGTTGAAAGTTATGATGAAATGAAACATCTCTACATAAATAACTGCGACTGACCTAATTGTTCTAAGAAAGGGTCTAAGAATTCCCTGACAGTTTTTCTGTGGCATAAAGTCCCTGTGTTCATAATATAGTTTAAGGATATACTTACACACAGACACAGATACAGATTCTGTAATAAAATCCATGCAGGTGGACCCTTCCATCTGCGCTGATACTAATATTAGTGAGAAGGAAAGGGGTGGGGGGAGAGGAAGAGATCAGCCAACTTTTCAATGCAAAACTGGAGCCGTATCTTGTAAAATACATTAATTTGTTTCAAATTATCCCCCAAGAAAGAAAAAAGTAATCACCTTCATTATGCCAATATATACCCTTGGGTTTTCCTCAGTTCTTTAAAAGAACCTGTCACACAGGAGTCCATAGAATATCTTTCTAAAGGAAAACTTCCCTTACTTTTTCCCTTGCTACAAGTATCATCAGTGATTTATTTCATATCAATATTACATGATGCTTCTGATACATTAAGAGTCACTACATACAATAAGAAATGGATTGAAATACTGGGATAACAGATTCATAATGTTTGGACATTTCTTAGTTCTTTGCATCCTTCTTACAGTAAGTCATCTTACGGAGCTGTGAAGATTACTGTACATCACTTACCAATTTGAATATGAACTGAAAGGAAAGGACATGGGACTTCTCCTATGCGTTTATAAAACCTGTGGGACAATTTACACAATTATATTATAACAGGGAGTTTGCCATAGGAAAATTAGCAATTGAAAGTCAGCTTGGGAATTGTTTTTGGCAGCAGGTAACTCTTGGGCACCCAGCCCCTGCAAGGAGGAACTTAAAAAGACAAAGGGGGCTACAGCTGTACAACTGCAAAGGCCCATGGGCAGGAATAGGGCTATTGCACACTACTAAACTCCACTGGCAGAGTAGCACAAGCAGCCCACACAGCTATAAAAGTGCTGGAAACCACTGCTTTATGATTTAGTCAGCACAAAACATCAAAAAGTTTCTTATCCCATCTTATTTAGGGTAAACAAAGAAAAAAAAAACCACTGGAACCAGAAACAAGAACATTAACACAGATGGTTTATTTCTAGATTGTTTGAAGTGACGCTGTCTATTTTCAGAATAGCAAATGTGACTAAACCTTTTTGTAGGAGGAAACAGGCCAAGGTTTAACAGCATGCTGGCTTGGGCAGCAATACTAACCCAAGAGACGTCTGCTCCCTCTCACTAGGCAATTGTTCCTTTAACAGCTCTACCGCTTATCAGTTCAGGTGAACCATGAAATCTATGTGGAGCTATTTTCTGACCTGAACTGACAGAACTCACCAAGTTTTAAAATCCCAAAAAAGAAACAAGAACACCTTGTAAAGAAGTCCCTAAGCAGGATCCTTCATCCAGTTCACAGCTCAGCACTATAAGCATTTCTCTTCGCATAAATAATGTTTTACTCAGAGTTGGGAGCCCCTTAAAGTCGGCAGAGCTGCCAAAGACTGCCTAACATCAAAGCACAGTAGAAAAGGCAGTCAGATTATTTAGTAATTACTGCAAACATTAATAAATTAGGAAGAAAAAAAGCATCAGAAGGAAAGCTCCGCTACGCAGCAAGATTGTGCCAGTTTAAAATACGCATGAGTGTATGAGCCAATAGAGAAAGGTTTTGAAAGTAATGCTAGTCAGACCATCACTCGAATTTCTGCAATGCTACTACTGTTTTAAAGGGGTATTTGGTTTAATGTGGTAGATAAGAGGCAATGTCAGAGAAGAATAATCTCTGCAACTGGAAGACAGGTTCTCTTCTTAAATAGCAGACTATTAGATAAAAACCACAGTGAATAAAAGGTAAATTCTGATAAAAGATCACCCATGTTATCAAGTAGCAGATTCAGTAAGGCATAATTTAGCCTGAATCTTTATTCTGAGGTAACAGGCTCTTAAAGAACTCTTCCTCTCCAATCCTTCTAGATAAGGTTAAAGAACACTCCAGCATTTCTATCCAACAAACTCGACCTAGCAAACTAAGGAAAACATTAATCTTTTGCATAAGTTACAATAGTAAATATCACAGTACTCAAAATTGTCTTCCACATAGAAAATGCCAACAGACATGTAGAGACAATCATTTTCCCTCCTGGGATCGTACAGAAAGAAGAAAATCTTCATGGTGGTTAAGTATCATGATAACAGAAGATACAAGGGTTCAGTTCTTATGTTCACTTAACAAAGAGCTGCAGATGTTTAAGAGCTTATTTTCTCTCCTCTCACACACAGAAACACTTACTAACGTTTGTTAATACTTCTCTGCAGCTAATCTGACATCCTCTTCAATTTTGCAAAATGGAACAAAATTTGAGAGTACTCCCTGAATGCTTTGGTAAATGTTTTTTGGCAGACCAGTAGTTTAGAAAATGTCCATGTTAAACAATCACAATACTTTCTGCTAAAGGAGCTGAGGAGTGATCACACTATGTGTCAATGACCTGCCTAAATAAAAAAAAAAAAACCCACAATAGTCTCCCTGAAAAAAATAGGGGGAAAGAAGCCACAGTAAATGACTATTAAGGACCAGGTAATGTTTGCAACAGAAGATTCCCAACCAGGAAAGAGGAGCACTTGGGGGTGGAAGCCCATATGATAATAAACCAGTTTAGAAGACCACTGGTAAACCAACATGGGTAAGAAGAAAAAAGTAGTTTTAGACTTCAGTAGGTCTGAGAAAGAAAACTAACAGTTATTTCTTCAGACAAAAGACTGTGTTAGTAAAAAAACATCTGGAAAGGCAGTTGCTCTAGGACTCTTCCTTCTCCTCAACTCTGCCTTTGCAGGCTCTCTTAAGTTTGGAGCTCTACCTCATTTACAGCACATAGCAGTCAGTAACCAGTGCTGTTCAAACAATGCAATTCTACATATACCAGCTGTACTGGGATGTGAGACCTGATCATTTAAAAGTAAGCTCCTGCAGCTTTTCTTTCTTAGCTGGGAATTTTTAACAACAATTTCACAGACTGTAAACTCTGCTTTAAGTGTTACGAATGGTTTCTGACTACAGACTGCTGCAACATGACATTTTTGTTGCTGTTTCTCTCCAAACTCTTTTCTGCAAGTCACCAACGCTTTTCATGACATCTTGCAGCAGCAAAATTTTGGCGCAGGTTCTGTTTTGTGTGCAGAATTTATTTCCAAGTTAGTGCACAATAAATTCACTTTCTGCAGAACAATGACAAAATATTTGGAAGAATGACACAAACTATGTTCAAATCACAAAAGCATCGGGTAAGATTAAAGTACACACTGTAACAATGGAAGAAATCTCAAGGCCACATAAAACCTAATTAAGCTGAAAACTGCAACCTGTAGACTATTTTATTCTGGGGAGTGCACCATTGCAAATCCTTATCAATAGCAAGAGAAGCAACAGGTGTAATTCTTATTTTACACAATGATGAAAAGTATTGAGTGTTTATAACATTCCCAATATCTTAACTTCAAGAAGTAGCAAACTGCTCAGTCTGCAATAAGCATGCTCAAGGCAATAACTGAACAACAGTATACAGGTTTATAGCTGACAGTCTCAATTAAGAAAAAGGAAACAAGTATTTCCAGCTGTAAATGGTAACTAAATGTACAGAAGTGATTGCAAAACCTTAAAGACAGACTACAGAAGAGCCCTCATAAATGCAAAAATCAGACATGCTCAAAAGACCACGGGAAAATAAATATCATGTCAGAAGGCAACCTGTGTTTTCTCAATACAGGATACACAAGCCTCCAAAAGGAAAGACCCTGCAGCACTAAGAATGATAAAATACAGTTTTGCAACACCAATGCCATTAGCACATAAAGGCATTTTGTCCAGCACTGTGTAAGTGCTTGGACTGGAGGTACTCTAATACTGTATACACATTAACTCCAAAGGCAAATTGAAGAGCAGAAAACCACAAAAACTAACTTGCAGATAAGAAAAGGAAGACAATTTAACAGAGTGACTCAGGGCACCTAAATAGTCTCTTGAGATAAAAAACTGCTGAAGTAGTCCTCTCCTTTCCTGCACTAAATTTATCTAACAGTGATCTCTGGAATCCCTGACACATGCTGCTGATGGAAATGTTACTTACAAGCAAACCTGTGCTCTCAGAATAATCAAAGAGTCAATAAACTTTTGCAAGCTTGAGTACTGATAAATTCATTGCACATATGCAATTTCCATGCAAAGCATAAAGGGACTTTTAAGTCAAGAAGATTGAGAAACACTGCCAACAGGGCAGTATAAGACCAACTTCCTTAGGACCCCTTGTAACTCTAGCACATATACATCTCCCCCCTCCACTATTTATACTCCAGCTCAACAGAAATTATCACCCTCTAAACTGACAGTGGGGGCCCTACTTTTCCTCAGGTGTTAACTGGCACACATCTCTTGTGAAGTGTACCTTAACAATATTACAAATGTTTTGAGCTGTATGATAATATTGCTATGATATACGATTTTGGCTGCTGTTTATGTCTCTTCTGCAAGCCACCAACCTTCTCGTGACATCTATAATCAACGTGATCAAAAGCTGGCCATATGACAAAAAAAAGGGGTCATGCAAAAGCATGGGCAGTAAAGCTTGTCCGAGGATGAAACATTGTCATTCATCCAAAGAATGCAGCAAACCACTTGTGATCTGTTAAATGAAAGGCAAACAGAGAATGGGAGAACAACTTGGAAGAAGTAAAAAGGAATTAAACCAGGAAGCAGCAACATGAACTATTCCAAACTGCTGAAGGTGTCCTCAGTTTATCTACAGATTTTAGTGAGCACAATAGTGGTCACTAAATGAGCTAAAATGTGAGACACAGGGACAATGGGCACATTAAAAATTACATAATAAATGCATTTAAAATTCAGTAGCTATGAAAACTGTTTTCATTGAATATATTATCTAGTCCTATTTAAACCCATTTAGAAAATAAGCTACATCTCTGCATAGTAAATCCTTCATAAAACATTAGTGTATAGAACTGCTGGGGAAAAATTGAATGAAGGTTTTGCATGAGCTTATAATCTTATTAAAATCAAATTTTCCTGCAGCAATGATTGGATTTTAACACTGCTTTTAAAAACACCAGCTCAATTTCCTGTCACAGTATTCACTCTGTTCCTCAGCAAACTGAGGGAATATACACTTCTCCAAACAGAAGATAAAGCCAACTGGTTTGGTAAACATGAACCTATGAGGCTCTGTCAGTCTCAGGTTCTGCTCCTGGAAGCCAACACCTATGCTCTCAGATATGAGCAACATGAGCATACTTCTTTACTGGTTCAGAATCATCTGACTCACCTCAAAGGATTACCTTAATTCATTTACTTTGTGTTCAGTGAAGACAAATGTACATTCACACAAGTGTAATGTATCACTGTATTTCCTGCTAATATACACATATACCACTTTAAATGCAAACCAGCTCATGCCTCTTCATTGAACCATTTGGTACCTCAGACTTACTCACAGGATATGCGCACCTCCCCTATGAGAACAGGCTGAGAGTGTTGGGGCTGTTCAGCCTGGAGAAGAGAAGGCTCTGGAGAGACCTTAGAGCAGCTTCCAGTGCCGAAAGGGGGACTGACAATAAACCTGGAGAGGGACTTCCGGCAAGAGCATGTAGGGATAGGACAAGTGGGAATAGCTTTAAGCTGAAAGAAGGGAGAATTAAGATATTAGGAAGAATTTCTTTACTGTTAGGGTAGTGAGAGCCTGGAAAAGGCTGCCCAGAGACGCTGTGGCTGCTCCATCCCGGGCAGTGCTCAAGGCCAGATTGGATAAGGCTTTGAGCAACCAGGTCTACTGGAACATGTCGCTGCCCATGGCAGGGGTGATAGAACTAAATGAGCTTTAAGGTCCTTTCCAACCCAAACCATTCTATGATTCCATGATTAAAGTACCTAGTGAAAAATGGCGTAACAAACTTGCTTGAGCTGCTGCCATTGCTCATATATGTGAACTCATGACACCGTAAGCGTGGAATCTACAAAAGTAACTTAGTGCAAATTGGTATTTAAAATAAAAGTGATTACCATCTGTATCAAAAGATTTTAATGCTGAAGCTCAGAGTCACCCTGGATTTGAATAAACCCAGTACAAAAAAAATAAAGAGTTTAAATACACTGGTTCACTGCAGATAAATTACTACATCCTGAGTGAGACTCATTATAAATAACCCCCATTTTCAACTAACAGAAGCATCAGATAAAGTTTGTAATAATCCCACTGCAGTATGATCCTAATCTCCTTTTATGAGTGTATTACAAGAGAAATACCTACACACAACTTAAAACATTTTTTCTTCTATTCAAAACTAAAATCTTTACCTTCATTTAAAAGAAACTGGATTAATACTATAAATGTTTGTCCCACTGATAAGCCACAAAGAACCACCACTATACTGTAAATAAAGATGTGAAATAGCAGGCAATCCATTTTTTTAATCGATGTCAGTAATTATATTCTAAAACTGAAATATGAAAGCTCTGTCCAACAAGCATATTCCTCATTTGGGTTTTTCACAGAAATATATAACACAGATTAGTAACATGGTTGATCTTACCATTTCAACTTACCATTCCATTGGAATTATTTATTCCATTCATATTAATTTTAGTTACAAATCTAACTGTAGGAGGTGCTTCTGGATATTTAGGTCCACACTCTACTTTCAGACTGTATATTCTGTTTTCATAGTTTGTCTAGAAAGCAAAAAGACAGACTAATGCATCTTACTGAAAGCTGAATAAATATTAAAAAAAACCAAAAACAAATTAAAACAAAGACAAGAGGAATAAAGATTAAGAAATATGAAATAATTGTAAATCTGTTAATATTATGTACCAGTTGATGGTCTTGGATTATTGACGATATTCCACTGGTTTGATTATATTGATTACTTGATGAGTATGTATAAGCTACATTACTTTTGACTATACCATACAAAAGTTTGAGTATATTACAATTCATTTTTCAATTCACATTCACTCTTACCCTTCCCAGCCACCTGCATTCCCAAAACAACTTTGGGACAGCAGGGAACTGAATAAAATTCAATAATCTTTAGGAAAATACTGCCCTACCCTGCAAAAAAAACCCAACAATGTAACACTGCAAAGAATTGGAAATGGAGAAAGACAAAGATGCTAATAACCCAAAAGTTAAGACACAACCAAGAACAAGATGAAAATAGTATTTGCCAAACACATGTTCTGGAAGTAGTTAACACTCCAAAAGGTATCTAAGACTTCCACAGCTGAGGATTGCTTGGTTTATTAAAGGATTTATGAACTTCGGACAGTGAAGTGATAACTGGTTTGCAGAGATGTTACCCCAGAGTGACCATGGAAAAGATCATTCAAAGTATAAATATATTTTGAGAAAGTCCAATTAGAAATGAATACAGTTCTATCTTCCTTTAATCTGTTCAAGCAGGCCATGCACAATAAAAAGTATCAGTGGCTTTGCCAGTCACTGCCCCTCCGTTCCAAAAACAAGATAAAACCTCATGTCTACACCTGTCTTTCAACTGGCACAACAGATACAGCTAATGTGAACCAACAGCAGTAATATGCTTGTAACTTTCCAGAAGCACTACTTCTAAGCTGTTCTGCATTGGCCAGCTGTCATTTCTCCAAGCAGAAGTATCAACCACACAGTCAAGTTATCAAATGACAGTCCACTCTGTGGTCAATTTAAAAGCAGACTGGAAATCAGACTACTGAAGCACTCTGTGTCCTACAATTTCAAGAAACCACACAGACTGACCAGCAAGTAGGTCAGAAAGAAACAAGGCAGTGCAGGACATCCTTTGTTAGAAAAATTGTTTTCTATTATTCTTTCCCATTAAAAGCTGAAGGCCCAGTATAAGTAATCTTGTCCTGCTACAGGTAACATAGCTGCTACTACAACAAGAAAACACAATAACAAATATTCTCATTATTCACTCAGATAAAACCATTTATTTGCACAAAGAGGGATGCCGTCGGTTACAGTAGAAATAGGCCGAAATGTATACACACTGCTCACAACTCTGAAAAATATAGGGTATAAGAAAGAGGATGGGTATGAAAGATTTTTCCTTTAATCCAAAACCAATCTTCCCTTCCTCCCTCCACACTGGTTCACCTTTCGATGAAGCTAGAGAAAAAAAGCAATAGGGAACTTTCGCACAGCTCTAAAGAAGCCATGTATGCAAAGAAGTTCATGCTGTGGACAGTATTAGTGACTCTCTCTGTGTTCTGCTAGCTGCACGCTGCCTACATAACTCAGCCAATTCCAAAACCACACATCTACAAACCCTGAAACTGGATATGCAATTCTTCTCAAGCTGCCATTACTGGCTTCGGCGCTGGTGGCCTGAACTTTATATAATGACTACATATTGCAACACATTTTATTAGCAAGACAGCAAGTCTGTGAAATGACCTGAAATATTACTTGCATGCACTCTTTCATATAAAGCAAATAAAATGACAGCAATATAAATAGGCTAGAATTAAAAGTATCCTAGTTGGTTGAGGTTTTTTAAAAATGTATGGGATGCTACATGATGATCACACCCTTCAAAGACGTATTAGGCATCAACCTTAGGCTGAACCAAAAACCAGTCACAGGCAGTTCTAAAGGCTCTTTGGAGAGTCAAGAAGACGCTATCTGGGTCACAATTGAAAATCCTTTTCAAACCCTGTAAGACCCCAAGCTTTCTTCAAAATGCACTTAAAACACCAATTTCACAGAAGCTAGTATCCAAAGCATTATGCTTGCATTTGAAATTGGTTCTCTCTCACATGCACCCAAATTTTAGGAGCTCAGCGCAATTATGCATACGTTCAACACAGTCTGCTGCCAGCTGCAACTAACTCTGACTTCCACAAGGAGCCTGAATTACACTGAACCTAGAACTCTCTTATTCTGAAAGACATTATCTGAGGCTAAGATCTGATCTCGGTTCTTGTCTTGGATAGTTCTTTCAATATGCCTTGCAGCACTGAAAGACACACAGGACAGAAACTTCAAATTAGCAGTGAAACACATAAGCTTATTTAAAGCTACCTGAAGTATACTCATTTAAAGTTCTCACTTAAACAGTGATCTTTTGTATCACATATTGTAACTCATGAGAAAGTGTACACAAAAGTCAAGCATACATCATCTCTGACGAGGCTGATACTCAAGACACAAGAGATGATCACTTCTCTTGCAGGTTGTATCTGTCTAGGTAACATCCTACAGAACTTAAAAGGTTGCAAGGGTATGAACTTTGTGTACATATTTCATCTCATTAGAGGCAACTAAAAACCTCTTGGTCTTAAGGCATGATTCAACTGAAATGCAAAAACTCCTAGTCTGAAAGACTATTTGATAAAACTTGTGAAAGTTGAAAATATATTGCCAGTTTACTACAGAACTGGAATCACTAGACACATACGATAAAACTATGGAAAGACAAACTGTTTACTGTACTATTATTGTACACTTATCTTAAATAATCATAGAAACACAGACTGAATATATGCTTAAATTAGTAAGAAGTCTCAAATCACAACTGGCTCATATAGACAGCTGCAGAAACATGTACTATGGGAGGCTAGACTGAAAACACTAACATGCCAGGAAGTGATGAACTCCAACATGAATATACAGTGTTTCTACAACTTCATACATAAATTTTAACTGATTTCTTTACACTGTATAGAAAGTGGTTTTGTTTGTGTTTTTTTCATTTTGTATTGCCTACAAAATTAAAACCATTTTGATTCATGACACTCACCCTCGGTGGCCCAATAATCATTCCTGTCCATCTGGTAAGTGTCATATCTTCATCATCTTCAAGGCCCCAGCTTACTGTACCATCACCTACTCCTTTCTGCCCTTCTTCAAGTTCTTCCAACAAGCGAAAATTACGAGGTACTTTAACTACAGAAAAGGGAAGAATGTAATTAATACTACTCACATTAAGGCAAAAGTAAGCCATTTCAATGCTTTTATATGTTACGCACTAGTAAATGTTAAATATACTTTCAAAGGTAAACAAATACTTCCTGCTAATTTACGCAGCACTCAAACTGTTTTGAGCCAACTAACCACTCCACCAGATGCCAGTTACTACCAAGTGATAGCAATACACACTGTAAAAGAGAAAACAAGAAAGCTCTCCTTCATTTGAGATGGCTTAATTCAGATTCTCTTTCCCAAGCTCAGTGCTGTTTAAAGTCAGTATATTTCAAAGTCAATACACTATCTGTCAAGCTCTACTCAACTAAAATCCACATAAAATTGATACAGCAATTTGCCTCCAAAAGTGAAGAATGCAACATTTAGCACAAATTACCTTACTAAATGTAAATTGTAAGAGAAAAATTGAAACATTTTCATTTGATTTCACTTGATTTAAAA
Source organism: Psilopsiagon aymara (assembly GCA_024733675.1). Taxonomy (NCBI): domain Eukaryota; kingdom Metazoa; phylum Chordata; class Aves; order Psittaciformes; family Psittacidae; genus Psilopsiagon; species Psilopsiagon aymara. The sequence goes on along the minus strand of JANRGW010030375.1, from coordinate 2,086 downwards.
AACCCTTTAATATATGAAAATGAATTAAAAATCAAGTCTTTTTAAAATAGCGATTATTATTCCCACTTAACAGAAAAAAGAAAAAGGCATAGAAACACTGATTAAGTTTTAAAAAGAGATAATAACATGTTCACAACAGAATGTGAAGATGCACTGCCTCTATTGAGAGCCAAGTAATAAATAGTTGCTTACTGAACTTTACTGGATTTTGATTATTATACATGAAAACAGACAGATATTGACAGGTATTAAAGAAGTGGATGCTTAATTGCTTTGCATCACAGAAGCTAAAATGGTATTTCAGCACTGATGAAGGGAACAAAGCTAATCAACACTTGTACATGCCATCACGGTATGCATTTATTTTCAAATAAAATACACACAATAATGCAGTAACAATATCACAGTGCAATAAAACTTCCACCTTCTTATAGCTGCTTAGACCTATAGCGTTTTCCACTATTTTTACTAGAGATTCTTTCTCATACAGGTAGTCTAGAAAACTAAAACTCTGAGACTGGGTACATCCAAAGTTGTTAGCAAGCAATACACACTACGCAAGTTTAAAAATTATATGGGGTTAGGGTGTCAAAGAAAAATGTTTTTCTTAATAGTTACTTAGTCACTGGGATTTCATTCATAGTCACTTGGGTATCACATTAACCTTGTCTGCATTACAAGCTGTCTCTATGCAAAAAAAATAAGTCCAGTATTATACAATATGATTGTTTAGTGAATAGATATGCATACAGACCAGCATATATAAATACACCCTTCAGTAACTACTCAAATAGCTTATCTTGCATAACTACAGTTTCTCTTAACTGTGTTCAAAACTATTTTTTTTTAAGTAACACAGACTAGGGAGAGGCTCCTAAAAACTGCAGAAGCAAATGTTTCTGAGTTCTCCATATTCCCAGAGAAAAGCATTAAGAGCATAAAATTAGGGCAGCACAAGGAAATTTAATCAGCCATTTATGGTCTCACCTTCCTTCTGGCTTTGATACTGCAACTCATCTGAGCCCATAATGAGCTACATCAGCTTGCTAACTAAGCAGAAAATTATACATTTTGGTTAGTCTCCTGACAGCTCAACAAACCAGCTCAGCTCACAGGGAGATCTGACAAGTACTAGCATGAAAGTGCAACCATGGCAGCAAAAACTCAGACAACTTCAATGTAAAAATACAGTATTTTTGTGGAGTTAAACTACTCAGGAAGCTTATTTTCACAGGTAAGAGTTCACATACAACTGACTGAAAGTACCAGCAGAGTACACAAATGAGCAGGTAAATTCTCAATACTTCAGCATAGATCCTTCCGAAAAATTTCATTTAAATTCATTTGCCCATTTTTCTGGTCCCATTCTGACTTGTTATTAACATCATACCTGCACATTTACATATCTATGTACACCAGGAAAAGGGTAATGCTAACCTTTAAAACAAACAAACAAAAATTTAAACCAGCAGGATTTCTACTAAAAGTCATTTTTCATTATATGACTGAGTAGCTTCTGATTGGTACCTGGAGCATTAAACAAAATAAACCCACAAGCAACTCCCACCCCCAAAACTTCATGTACTTTAGCATCCAAACATTATGTTAAGACTTCCAGTGGTTTAAAGCCACAACTGCTCACCACCTATCATAGAATCATAAAATAGTTAGGGTTGGAAAGGACCTTAAGATCATCTAGTTCCAACCCCTCTGCCACAGCCAGGGACACCTCACACTAAACCATCCCATCCAAGGCTCTGTCCAACCCAGCCTTGAACACCACCAGCGTTGGAACATTCACAACTTCCTTGGGCAACCCATTCCAGTGCCTCACCACCATCACAGTAAAGAATTTCTTCCTCATATCCAATCTAAACTTCTCCTGTTTAAGTTTGAACCCGTTACTCCTTGTCCTCTCACTACAGTCCCTAACGAAGAGTCCCTCCCCAGCATCCCTATAGGCCCCCTTCAGATACAGAGGTCTCCATGCAGCCTTCTCTTCTCCAGGATGAACAGTCCCAACTTTCTCATCCTATCTTCATACAGGAGGTGCTCCAGTCCCATGATCATCCTCGTGGCCCTCCTC
>JANRGW010030372.1:18153-41068 GCA_024733675.1 Psilopsiagon aymara | reverse complement strand
GCCCCGGTCGCCCGCCCGGGGAGGGCGGCAGGAGCGGCGGCCGGACCGAGAGCGCAGCCTGGCGGCCCCGAGCTGCCCCAGCAACCCGCCGGGCTGCGGCTGTCACCCCCCGTCCCGGTACACAGCGGCACATCCGCTACACTCCTGCTCTGTGGCGCGGGCCACCCACAGATTGGGATGTGTCCGTCGCCGCCAACCCGGTACCGCTGCATCCGCAGGGATGCTACACGGGCCAGCTTCTGCTGAGCATCTTCTCCTCCAGGGCCTGCCTATAGCTGCATGGAAGGAGAGAGCGCAGCACACGGCAAATTTGGGATGCATGGGATCAGGCACTGCTGCAGCACACACAGTGTAAACATTGCTGGCTCAGCGTATGAGCCACCTTAACCCTGCTATTCCAGCATCTGAAGGAGATCTACAAGAACGCTGGAGAGAGACTCTTCATCAGGGACTGTAGTGATAGGACAAAGGGTGATGGGTTCAAACTGAAACGGAGGAAATTTAGGTTGGATATAAGGACGAAGTTCTTTACTGTGAGGGTGGTGAGGCACAGGTTGTCCAGAAAAGCTGTGGCTGCCCCATCCCTGGGCAGTGTTCAAGGCCAGGTTGGATGGTGCTTGGAGCAACCTTCTCTAGTGGAAGGTGTCCCTGACCATGGCAAGGTGTTGGAACTGGATGATCTTAAGGTCCCTTCCAACCAAACCATTCTAGGATTCTATTCAAGTGAGTGAGAGGTTCAAGTGCTCAGCACACCCAAAAATAAGACCAAGACCTCTCTGAAGGGAGCAAGGCAACTCCTGAAGTTGAGGCCTCACAATACCATTTAACACAACAAACATCAACAAGTTGTCATTACTTTAACTAATTACAGTCCTTAAGACTACACATAAACGTCAATCAATCAAAAAACAAGCACATGTAGGGGGTGGGAAGGGAGGAAAGGAGACTTTCAGAAGCTTACGATCAAAGCGAAGAGCTGTATTGACTGAGTCCTTGCACATGGCTAGCTCCCTGTCATAGTCACGGACTATGTTAGCTTTACTCCCCTACCCAAAGCTTCCCCTGCCACTGAAGCATGGCCATGCAGCCTTCACACCCTGCAATGCTTCTCCCTGCCTCTTTCCCAGCCAGAGCATTCCCATGCTCAGCACCTCTCAGGTCCCTGCTGCCTCAGTTGCCTCGAGCACAGCACTGACCCTTCATGTGGCTGCACTTCCACTCTAAAGGGGGGAGCTTCATCTGGCAGCAAAGATGACAAGGAAAAGCACCTGGGATAGCAGAAATCACTCTGAGCAATATGAAAAGTTGGTGTCCATGAAAATAGTGAGAAACTAGCTACCATCTAACCAGTCTAGGTAAAGCTCTGCCTTGCCCAGCATCAAGCTTTGGCACCCTTCTACCAAAGGGTTAGGCAAAAATGTCACTCCAGCAGTCCAGGTCTACTGATTTTTCCTGGTTCCAGGAAAAAAAACCCAACTATTTATAAGGAGCAATGCCAGACCTGCCCTTATCAGGCACTAAAGCTCCTGCTGGTTCCACTTGGGCTGGGATACCATTCAACGAGTAGTAGTAGAACAGGGTGAGAAGGCACCACATTCAGGGGAGTTAGCCCCAGTCTCTTTCTAGGTCTATCGCTACCTGCTCCATGTCCTCAGGCATCAAACCTGGCAACGTGGAGAGTTCCATAGGTCTCATGCTCTTGCAAAACACCCTCCACTCCAGCCCTGCCATGGGCAGGCAGGCTAAGAGATAGTTTTGCTCCACTAAGGAGGCAGCTTTTGGCAAAGACTCAAGCAGATGAAGCAAAACACTTCAGAAAAGCACCAAATGGAGAATCATGGCCAACCGTTTCCCTCATTCCCCAGCAGTATGGGGACTGGAGCTCTCTGACACCCTTAGACAGCTTCCCTTTTCTTTAGCTGACCTGCTGCTTGCTCACCTAGAAAGAGGACAGAGAAATATGACGTTCTTATTGATCAGCAGCAGCTCCAGGAGCCCCCATCCCCATCAGTACATTCAGCGGCTGCCTGGAGGAATGCAACGGTTATGTCCGGGCTCCTAACTACAATGAGAGCCCATGAATGTCTCTTGCAAAAATAGCCTCCTTCAAAGTCAAAGGCAGAAAGCACAGAGCACACTGTGCACAGTGTCCTGCCACTACCCTCACTCCTTCAGTTAACTCCTGGGGACAAAAAGATGGGAAGACAAATCAAGTAAAAGCCAGAATTGCATATTCTCCCTACCACTGCCGCACTGCTTTCCTGATCTGCCAAGGCTTGGGAGCTCTCTCGACCTAATGGAAAATAAGTGCGTTTTTTAGTATAAGGACATATTGCATTTGGCAATGCCATCCCTTGGACTGTTCCTTGAATCCTGCTGTGCATCAGCTGGCAAGTAAACAGCAAAGATCGGTTCACCCTGTACAGTGGCTGAATTAATGTGCTTCCTAAAGAGAGCAGTGAGAATGTGAATCTCTGGTGGTCAGAGAAAGCATTTCTGCCCAAAATGGACGCAAACGACTCTTCTGACCCAAGCTGGTAGGAGCAGGGAGTATTTTATTCACCTTTAGAGTGTGGTCATCACAGCAGACACTAAGATACTCGCAAACCACAGTGACACAGCAAGTGACTTTAGCTGCTTCTTGCAGCAACTGCAAGAACAATCTGTGGCCACAGTCCAGAAGGACGGAGCAGCCACAGGGAATAATAATCTTCAGATGCACCAGCCAGTCCTCTCACCCTGGCTCCCTCCCCACCTTGCCACAACCTCCAAAAATAGCTGCAGATTGTACAGAGAGGATGTGGACAAGGAGATGCTGTTCCTGGAACTCGGAATTCCTACTTGAGTTGCCCTTGAGTCTTCCCTAAAACAGTAGGCTTACGCCAACCATTTATTCAGTGAGTACAACATACTCCAGCCGGTTGGATGGTAGAGCTAGGAGTAGACATCTGCTGCTGCAGCAGTCTATTTTCCCACCAGTGGGGGTCTATACCTCTTCCTTGGCATTGATGGAACAGCACATCATCAATAGAAAAGTTTGCAATATCCCAACCATCAGATGCTGGCAGGTAAAGCACTGCAGGATTCTGTTGTGTTACATTGCTCACAAGAGCAGACATGGGATACTCCAACTAAATGGCCAAGATATTTTCCAAAGCTTTACATGCTAGGCTGGGCAAGGACAGAAAGAGAAAAGTAAAACCACTCCCACCTTTTCCTTTTGAAAAAATTATGATAAGTAATGCAATTCTCATGTCTCGGGGAAAAACATCTTTCTGAATCAAATTGGAGGAAGGCTTTCTTCCAGGACAACTCTTTTCCTTCTTCCTTCCCTTCACATGGCTTTAAATTCTGCCCTCCCCCCCACACACACACAACAGTGGGGATGCAGCTAGGTTCAAGAGATGCCAAGTCTTACATCACCTTTGCTGTCCTCCAGCTTGTTACTGGGTTATCTATTGTCAGGCAGGAATTTATTGAAGGTGACATTGCTTACAAAGTGATCAAAATCAGCTTCAGTGAAGTGTCCTTCCAAGATATAAAGAGATGGATAAAATTCACTCAATCATTAATAACCTCAGTCTGTGGAATTGGTTATCTCTTTTTGACAGTGGAAATAGAGTTTGCAGATTGAACTCTTTTAATCCTATCTGAGTAGAAATCCAACAGACCTTCAGAGACACACCCAATCAACTCTCTTCTCTACCTTCTCAATGCAAACACTAAAACAAACCCTTACATTTATTTTGCTGAGCACCTGTCACTAAACGGAAGAAGAAGTAGCAATACCTCTGTCAACTCATCTATACGTGAACGGTTACATGGGAATCCTGTCCCAAGTACAAAGGTTTGCAAGCCTGTGTACTGGAATAAGCTGGAGCCTCAAGCCTGAGAGAGGTGGGTATTTACTAGTTTACTTTCATCTGCCCTCACTGTCACAAGTCAGATGCAGTTCAGTGCACCACAAATTCAATGCATTGCAAACTTCAGGCTTTCAGGCCTCTGCTTGTATGCTGGCCATGCAGACTTTCCAACCCAAGCCACAGGCTGGTTTGAGTTGGAAAGGACCTTAAGATCATCCAGTTCCAATCTCCCTGCCATGGGCAGGAATGTCTCTTACTTAACCATACCACTCAAGGTTCTGTCCAACCTGGCCTTGGACCTTGGTAATACCCAAGTGAAACCAGGCACAAAATAACAGGCAAATTCCAGCATTCCTTTGATACCAGATGGCAAAAGTGGATGTGTCCATGGAAACCTGGGCGAATTCAGCAATCCTTCAAGCTGCTTGGCGCTGCAGTAGACCACTGCACTGTTTCCTTCTTCAAGGCCATTTTGACCCACACCTTGAAAGCAGTATTACACTGCCTGTCCCCACTTTATGGACAGGGAGCCATCAAGCCCAGCTGCTCAGGCATCAAGGAGCCGAGCTGAGGCACTGCAGCCACTAGACTTTTCCACCCTTGTTGGCACACCAGTTTGTCTGGTTTCATCGTCACAGGTATACATAGTACCTACAGCACACCAGCTTTTCTTAGCGCACTGCCAGATGCTCATTTCTTCAGTCGCACAGTGAATAAATGCAATTCCATCACCCTTGTGATTTTTGACCACCCTTTAGCATTTCAATGTGCTTTGAGTTAATCCCCAGTGTTGTCAGTGTCTCTCCATCTTTTCTACATCTTTTGAATACATGTTTTGAAAATCTCCATCTCTTTAATTCCAGTCCCCCAACCCCCCCACACACAGATATGGTGGGAACACATTGCTCTCCAAGGCTTCAGCTAAATCTTTCCTTCACACATGCTGTGGTTAACAACTGTCCCTTGTACCTTTATCAGCCACACACTGCCACCCCTGTCAGCAAACAGTGGATGCTGCATCCACATGAAAGTATTTTATAATGCTGCCATTTCCATAATAACTCTCTAAGTTGTACATCGACAGATATCCCCAAATAATTAGAGTAGGGGAATTAAATCTTCCACTAAACACCAGCAAATGAAGCTAATGACAAGTCTTCTAAGTAGCACATCCCATAAAGCTCATAAAATGGAAATCAATCACTTCTATTTTTTCCCCAAAAAACTGCTGAAAGGGTTTATTACACAGCTGTGACAAAACAAATTGATGATCAAATTAAGAAATACACTGAAGTTAAGACTCATGTGAACATATTCCTGCAGTTGCAATACAAAAACGGGTCTTCAAGAATCTTGCTTAGTAGCAATGTTGCTGTAGCTAAGATGTTCTAAAAATATGTGAGGTGCAATAACTCCTATGGAGAAGCAGTAACTTTCACTAGACCAGCTGATGTAGCTGAAAGATATCAACAAGCCTTCAGGCACATTGACCTGAAGAAGGGCTTCCATGCTTGAAAACTCAAGTGGTTTATCTTATTACACCCACCATTCTGATAAAAAGATATTGCAGCTTTCTGCATTTCTTAACTGTTTGATGTTCATTGGCAACTAGTAACCACATTATGTTCTTCAGCCACATACATGCTTTTCATACTATTGGGAATAAAGAGTTCAGGAAAACAAGAGGCTAAAATCCTGCACTAGTGAACATTCTGACACTTAATCTTAATGTCACTAATGGTGCCTGTATCAAAAACATGCAAAAATAACTTATAGCCCAGTAAGCTGTCTAGAAAGGCCAGAGATAGCCTAGGTAATGGAGATGGTGGTTATGTATTACTGGCCTAAAGGTCAATTTGTGCAAGGCTTCCCATCCATGAAGCACAATGTCACTTATTACCACCACACTGAAGCGACTGCTAAACTTTGGAGAGCATGCGCCTCACCCCTGTATGTCAGTGATTTCATGGGACAAGCGCTCAGCATCTTCTGGGTCTGACTTGATCCAGGGAGACAACCACATCCAAAGGGTCAATCCCTCAAAAGCTAGGCAGCCATGTGCCAACAAATCAAGTCTTCTGTTCAGAAGCAGCAGGAGAATGATTTAATAGAAGAATAAAACACAAGATTGCCCTTTGACAAGTCCTGCTGGTTAACATTTTAGTTGCTCATACTCCACTTCAGACTCAAGTTTCTCCTTCTAGCAGCATTTGCTGAGCTGCTGGGAAGCTGCCCAGAGCCCATGCCAGCTGATCTGTTCTGGAAGGAGCCTAAATCACCCCGTAAATCACTGCTGACAGGAATACAAGCTTCTCAGATATTATTGACAGTATTGCCTGCTGCAGTGTTAGCCATGGGCCACACAGTATTTGCCAGGGTACATGGCACCTGAGGAGTTGAGAGTATCTTAGATGTGCACAAATTTAGCTCTGCTGAACATACTGCTTCAGCATAACACGCTACAGTTTCCTATGCAGGGCATAGCTCACATTAGCCTGGGCCAGAAAGAGTTTGTTTCATAGCGAAGATACAGTGAAGAACTGTCTTTTCTTAGAGACCTTACCATGCTCACTACATAACAGAAGAGTTGTTAGGGGAGTCTATCAGGGCCAAGATTTAAGCCAAAGGAAGAAGTCATCAAGGCTAATTTAAGGACAGCAGGAAGGATTAAACTCTGCTCTCATCAAACTCTAGAGCCAGGAGGTGCTAAGAGCCTGAACCAACAATCACTGCTGGGGAGGAGAGGAATAGCTCTATGCACACAACACAAGGCAGATTTGCATCTCCCACCACAGTCACACAACAAAAGGTGTGTTTTTAAAACATGTTCACCAATGCTCTTTCAAATGTCCATTTAGGGATTAAAATTCTAGGGGGCACATCTAGCATGGGGCAGAGTACAGCCTCTCCATTTTGCAATAGGGCTTTTAAGTTGGCAAGCAGGATTGCAAGCACCCTTTTTCATGCTTACACAGGTAGCCTGGACAACGTACTCCAAAGCAAAGATAATGTTAACTGCCAGAAGGTTTTGCTCTTGAATCTACTCCCAACCAATTTTTGCTTCCCTTTATGTATATAGCAAGACATTTTCTTTTCCCTCCATTGCACAAAATGGTCATTATAGCTGCAATTACAGCACCGACACTAAAAACTCAACAGGCTCATAGAAGGTAGTGTCCTCTCAGCCCAAATCATGTTTTCTCCAGGTCAGCACAGGAATGCAAATATAGTCCCACTGTTTGCCTGTAATTGTGAACGCAGGACTTCAGTCTCCAGTGTGGAGTTGTCAGCCCTGCACCTTCCCTCACCCCTGCCTTCATTTAATGGTGCTTAAAAATGTATGCTTAAAAAGCAAAGTTGAATGCCTAAGTGCAAAGGAAAGCCTCTTCATTGGGGCTCAAATAAAAGGCAGCAGGGAAATGAAGGTAAAGCATAAAGTGATTTAACATTTTCAAGTGTTTTTCCTGGACCTTTCCCCCACCTCCTTTTTAATGAATCTACCAAGATGACAGCCCCTTTGGGCCCGTTGGACTGAAGAGCTCTGTCTGTAGAGCACTACATAGGGACTGCCAGTTCATTTCACCCTGATGGCACTGATTTATGCCAGTGCCTGGACAAGGATTAAGCCCTCTAAATTCTAACAGCCCCTTGTTCCTTTAACAGTCCAATTTCAAGCAGGAACCCTTCTTGGACCCTGGATGTCTCTATGGTAACACAACAAGATCGTTTTGTTCTAGCTCGCAGCGCTGTGTGCATATTGAAAAGCATAGTGAAGATATTTTGAAGTGAAGAGTCCAGATCAGCCAGTTCTGAAACCTTGCAAGAAAAATGATTATGCAAATTCAACTCCTAAAGGTGAACGGCAATGAATGCTTTCAGCAACAATACAGTTACAGTGTGAGAAATGAGAGCAGGGTCTCAGCAAGGTGCCTTGCTCAGCAGTACAAAACCCACTACACCAGTTGCCTTACTTTTTGCTTATCTTAGCAAAATGAGGACAGAACGGGTCATGCCAACAAAAGCATTCCTCGGTTTTGTAGCGGTTGCTGCAGCACAGCCAAGGCTAAGCATAACAATTGCAAGCATAAGTCAAGTCTCAAGGAATCATGACAGGGTCCCTCTCACATTAGTAGGAAATAAAGATGCAGCAAGCACAGGCACGAGTTCAGGACTTGACTAGCAGAGGAAGCAATTTAAGTGTCTGTTTGCCCCCAGCCTTAGGAAAACTGCATCTCGCATGTAGCAGTTTTCTCAGCCTGGAGAAGGGAAGGCTCCAGGGAGACCTAATAACTGTATTCTAATACCTAAAGGGGGCTTGAAGAAACATGGAGAGGGACTCTCTACAGGGCATCTAGTGACATCAGAAGGGGGAACGGCTTTAAAAAGACAGAGGGGAGAATTAGATTAGATGGAAGGAAAAAAATCTTTATTATGAGGGTGCTGAGGCTCTGGCACAGGCTGCCCAGAGAAGCTGTGACTGCCCCATCCCTGGCAGCATTCAAGGCCAGGTTGGACAGGGCTTGGAGCAACCTGCTGTAGTGGAAGGTGTCCCTGCCTGTGGCAGGGGGTTGGAACTGAGTTTAAGGACCCTTCCAACCCCAACCATTCTGCAATTCTATGACGTATTCCCCTAGTGCCATCTGACTTGCAGTTGGCAGCACTCTGTGGCATCTCCCACGTGCTATTTTCTCCAGAAAATATCACTACAGGAGCTTGGTCTTACAGAGCACTGAAAGTTGGAAGGGCAGGAGAATGTCTCATCCCAGAGGGAACAAAGCTGAGCCCAAGAAAGTTACTATCTCTTCTGGTCATTGTCTTTGTTTTTCATTGTTATCACTCATCTACTAAGTGCCACTGTTGCACTACATGTTGTCTATAACAAATTCTTATTCTGTGGAAACAGACTTTATATGCAGAACCCAAAAAATTTACTGTTAGTGTAAATGGAATCTTAAGAGTTCAAAGAAATATTATTTGCCTAAATCATTAGAAGAAAGATTAAAGAAAGACTATTATCTAGAAAAACCCTGTGTGATAATACAGTTGAAATTGTTTTCTATGCTTCCTGACAATCATCCCTATCTTCCCCTTTGCAGGGAAGAGCACAGTATTGATGTATTCTTCCTCCTCCATCTAAGGTACATACGGAGCTAGGTTTATGCATTTTTCTAGCAAGATTTTACATCTCCCTCCTTCTGCCTTGTTTTGAAAGTCCACACCACATCCAGATTTGCTACATATGGTGAACTTCTACATATATTGGATTTTGTTCTTTTTAATCTTTAATACTGGTTTTGCCCAGCTGTCACGTCCACTTTTCTGTATTTGACCACTGATGAAGCGTTTCTAGAGCTGGAGTCTGCACTGATATCCTGCACCTTTCCTCATCACCCTATGCCTGTTCTCTGCACTGCATCCTCTGTCACCTCTTTCAAGGCCTCTTATCACACCATGCCCACATTTCTCTATACTGTTATCAGTAGGAGTATGACCTCCAGTGAGGATGCCCATTTGAAAACAGGAGGCTCCCAAAAACGTAAGGTAGTAGCAGTTGAGTGTTGGTCAGCCAGAGAGAGCATGTTTTGCTAGGGAGCACACATAGCTCTTCAGCCCCAGCTGGAGAAGTAGAGGATTAGGCTTTAAAAACGATTGGAGTTTTTAGTTTGGTAGCACAAATTCAACTCAATTTAGCTAAATTAGGCCCTTCATAATAAATTCACTTTTTTCTTCATCTACATGTTCTTCAAAGGCATGTGCTGGACCAACCTATGGGGGGCTTCATTATCAGTAGGCCTCTTGGGTGCAACTGGTACATGAATATGAAATAAATCTGAGAAGGCCTAGTTATCACCCCCACTGTTATTCACTCTGTCTAGACACTGCTAAAACTGAGCACAAACTAGACCCAAGTTTTTCAACTGGATTTTTACCAGAAGTGTTTTTCTTCACATTGCATCTTTTTGTTAAGATATTCCAGTTTGAGCTTCCAGATACAGAAAAGGTTTGAAAGGTATTTTTATTCCTTACAGCTTTGCATTCAAAGTGTTGCCTATGAGGCAACTAAGTTGAGGGAAAAATAAGTAATTTGAAAGAATTCTTATTTCAAACAAAATAATGAGCAAATTGAACCATTTCAGCAGGATCAGCATTCAGTTCAGAGCAGGTTACTCAGGGCTTTGGCCAGTCAGTTCCTCAAACTCTCCAAGGACACAGACTCAACTCTTCTGAGCTCCCTATTCCAGTGATTAATTATCCTGAGCAAAAAAGACCTGCCTCCATCTTCTTGATGACTTCTACATATGCATTAGAAGGCAGGTGTTTGCTCCCCTGACCCTGCTTTTCACCAGGCTAAAGATTCACAGGATGGTTTGGGTTGGAAAGGACCTTAAGATCATCCAGTTCCAACCTCCTGCCATGGGCAGGGATGTCTTATACCAGACCATGTCACCCAAGGCTCTGTCCAACCTGGCCTTGAACACTGCCAGGAATGGAGCATTTACCACTTCTCTGGGCAACCTGTTCCAGTGCCTCACCACCCTCACAGTAAAGAGCTTCTGCCTTATATCTAACTTGAACTTACCCTGTTTCAGTTTGAACCCATCACCCCTTGTCCTATCACTACAATCCCTGATGAAAAGTCTATCTACATCATCCTTGTAGGCCCCCTTCAAAAACCAGAAGCCCAACTTCCTCAGCTTATCCTTGCTTTCACATGAAGTAGTGAATCAAAGCCCCCAAATTACTGCAACAGAACTTGATTTCAGTCCAATGTAATCAGCAGAGAATGACACCAAGCTCATACTGGTAACAAGGCAAGCTAACCAACTCAAGCTTCCTCAGAGTGGTATCTGCACCAACACAGTTCAGCAATTTAAAATGTATGTAGGACAGGAAATAGATGCCTAAGTTACTTCCCCAGACATACCACTGTTTGACAGATGATGCATTTAGGACTGGGTTTACACTTGTAAGGTTACATTTGAATGGACCTCTGATCCTAACCCAGTGGCTCAGGGCAGCTTTTCTTGACTTTATCCTCCTCCACCCATTCAACCCCCAGTTTAAGATGGCACAGATTGCTGTTCTGAGTATAGAAATATCAGATCCAGTTACCAGGGATACTATGTTCTATAATGGTTTTCAGGAGGTGTCGTCTCTAAGGATTAATCCTTCTCCTACAAGGGAACAAAGCAGCTGGTTTTCTCTAGGAAGCCAAAGGCAAGCAACTACAAACTAGGTTTTTCAGAAGCATCTCATAATGGATCTTCATGTTATGAAGAGCAAGAGCACAGTTCTCATCTTACCTGTACCAGAAGGAGCCCAGAGCCATAGAACAGACCCTGACCCTCCTCAGGCAAACACCACTGTTGATTCATTCTTCCTTAGCCCCATTCCTCATTACTCTCATGTTACTAACAAGAAAATCAGAGGACTGTGGAATGTTACATTCATGGAGTTGGATTGAAAATTTAAAGCCTTCCCCACTGGATTAAATAAAAGTAGAGAGTAATATGCAATCAAGGGCCAGAATATGCCTTGGCCTGCAGCCCAATAAATGAATCCTTAAGGAGCTGGCAACTCACTTCCATACAAATATAGCTCTCTCCTTATTACTGATCCAGTCTGAAATACTGGGGAAGGCTACAGGAAAACAGACGCCTGGAAGAGATGCTGAGTTATATCCCTGCATACTGATTTATGCAGTGATACTTCCTAAATCCCTAACAAGAGGAGCACAAGCTGTGCTATCAACAGTAGCCCCAAGGTGTGACATGGAGGTGGGCAGCCTACAACGGAGTCCTACAACAGCCTTGCAAATCCTACAGGTAGAGGTGCAACAGCAACCTCTTCAGTGCAGCAAGAGCAACATGAGGTTTTGACTGACATCTACTTATAATCATCTGGCAGGAGTCCTTAGCAGTGTAGCACTTCAGTTTAAGCCTGCTTCATACTGAGAGATGGGCCCATAGCAAGCGCAGATTATGCCTTTACAGGAATCACGAGCTCCACCCTAGCTCACTTTCCTCATCACCTTGGTCATGCCTATAATGAGGCACAGTGACCTGTTCCTGGCACAGACCTCTTCTTTCAGTCAAATTCCCCTTCTTTTCCATAGTCTTGTGTTAGTTTCAGCCCACCAGAAAGCAGGAAACCACACATTGCCCACAATGAAAGCTTCAACCTCAGGTGACACTGGCACCCAAACCCCACTTCATCTACAACATCACCAGACATCCCTCATAAATTGTCTTCCTCAGCTTTTTTCTCCTCGGAATCAATGTTAGCCTCCATGAGAGAACGGCAGCAAAGACAGAAACTGGGACATTTATGGAAATAGGAATTCACTGAGCATAAAAGTCTAATAATCTAATATTAGCAAGCAGCACTGCCTCCCAAAATGCTCTCAACATTTTTCAGGTGTGTGCTCTCCCCTCTCTCACATTGTATCCTTAATCCTGCTTGTACAGCACCAAGCGCACTACAGCTGACATTCAGGTATGGCATTCCCAGTCTCTGGAGCTGTAGAAGTAACGAATGCGATATGCCTAATTGGAGGTCTGATCCAGGCTATAGATTATACAGTCCTGTCAAAACTGAATTAATCATGTACCTTTCACCAGCTCAGCTGTACTCTACTCATTAATCCATCTTCCCCAGGATGGATTCTAGTGTTACAAATAATTCATCAGTTTCAAAGGCATTTCTCCCCAGACTATCCCCACTCAGGACAGACGAGATTCAGGTTCAGCCTTGGGCAAGTGATGCTTTTCTAGGCATAAAACCCCTGTACAATAAAAACCCTCTCATCTTTAATGCCTGATGGTCCCGAAAGGATAGAAATAGGAGCTTCATGCTATTAGGGAAGGGCAGTTCCCAGCTGCACAAAGGGGACACACATCCTGAAAAGACTTGAGATTTTAATGCTATGACTTTGCGTGCACAGAAATGCATTTGAGTCAATTTTAAATGGTTGCACAGCTAATTCCCTTTGAGTTCTGCACAGCTGGATTCATTGAAACGGAAGGAACTTTGATCACAGTAGTAGCACTGTTGTAGCTGTGAAGGCTTTAGGCTGAAGTTAAGACAAAGGTCATAGGGAAAGAAATTAGTTTTTATTAGATCAGCTAAGAGATGGAAAAAACCCCAACCCAGACAATCTTTCAGGCATGCAAAGATTTCAGGATTAAAAAGTAAATTTCTGGATCTGAGCACTAGGGAGCCAAGGAGCAGAGAATTATTCTTCAGCTCACCAAATAATTCCAGTGGCTCTTTTGCAATGGACCAAAAAGTTATCATCAGGGTTCTTTCAGGATGAGCTACATAAACAAGCTGTGCTTCAAAACATGAGGAACAACTCCATCCCCAACTCACTCCAAAGCACCTTATCCAGCATAACACTTGCTCCCATCCACACATCACACCACAGCAAAGACTTTCTTCCTTCAGCTGGCTCTTTGATCACTCTTAGCTAAGATGGAAAATAGAGGAAACCTTTGCTTTCGGTGCTTTGTTTGGTTGGGGATTTTTATGGTTTTCTTTTCTAGCTGTTTATAGAAGAAAAATTAAATGAAATGCAACAAGTGACGACACGAAGGGAAGTATTATGTACTGAAGAAGGTCAAAAAGAAGCTAAAGTAACACATCACAGATTCAGCTGGGAGCAAGCCAGGAAAGCAAGCCATAACTACAGCAGCTGGAAAGTACCCAATACACATAATTCAATGTTTCTCCAAAGAAGGGTAAGCTCAGCACCCCGTAACCCTTCACAAGAAGCAAAAAGGGTTGCTTTTTGGGGTCAGTAATGACAGGAAGAACAATGTTTCTTACAGCAATAATACACCCTTAGGAAGAGAAGGGAAGAAGAGTTAACTTGGGAAGCTTATATATTAAGTGTACCTATAGGCAGCCTGAGCCAAAACTTTTTTGGCCTCTTCCAAATGTAAGATCTTAGCAGTCCCTGCTAACTTTGCAGCTCTTGGGTTCTACACCCCTTTTAAACCACAAAGATGGAAAGAAAAACTCTCATTCCAGAATGCCTTGGAGCTGAGTTGAACTCTAAGATGCTCACAGGAGACAGGCAGAGATAACAAGAAAAAGCCACCTCTCTCAGTGCCCTAAACACCACCAAACATGCTGGGGAAAGCACTGCCCCAAGTCAGAGCTCTGGTCTGTACAGACTGGTTCACATTGTTTACCATCAAATGCCAAATAGGTACAGAGAAATAAGGCAGAGCAGAGTCCACATCCAGAGAGAAGATACCTACCTACCCTTTCCAGAAGCAGAGAGCAAAGCAAAGCTTACCTGAGATAAAACAACATCAAAAGCCCACTACAACCCAAAACCAAGCCTTTACAGTTTAGTGCTATCTAAGCAGACCCAATGCCACATGGGGATGACCCAACCCAGCTTCACAGCTGGCCCTGTTTATGTACTAATGACCACCAGCAAGACTGCAAAGGGAGGTTTTTTAGGCCCTGTTGCTTGCCCCTATGAACAGCATTTCCTCATTTAGCCTTCACAAGTTTCCTAGCAACATCCTTGCATGCACATCAGCACATATATTAGATCTTGTGCTGGTACCTGTGGAACAGTCAGAGCTGAAAAATTTTGCTTTCATGTTGATTCTGAGGGGAAATCAATTTGAAACAAACCCCTTCAAGGCAGAAAAGGCTACCAACATGCTCGTGACACCTTCGTGAAGCCATGGAGTTCTTAGGGAAGGGAGAGTCCACTGCATCTAATTTCATTATCAGCATTTTTCATGTAAAAAGGCAGTGGGTTATCCTCTCCCTGCAGCTTTCAAAGGCTGCAAATATCAATACACAGGATGATACTCTGAATAGCACATAAAGGAGTTGGAGCAGCCTGACAGTCAGGCACTGGACAAAGGGACAAAAGGTGCAGTAATTCACTGCTACACTACTCATGTCAAACCCTCCATGTGTCTAATATCTGCCTCTTTGGGCAGCTGGATGCTACCCTTAGTTCTCACTGCCCAAGACAGTGGCTTTCTTGCCCAAACCAGCTGGTGGATGGGTTCACCTTCCCCAGCATCATTTCAGTGAAGTGAGCTGGGTTCAGATTTCACTCTTCATGCGCCAACACTGTCAGCACACCAAGAAGATGAGGATTCTTCAAGTGCCCATAGCAAAATCACAGTAACTAACAGGAATGAGAAACTCCTCTTTGTTAAATCCCACTTGCAGCAGTGATACAAAACACCTCGAGCTGGGGCAGGGCAGACATTGTGCCAAGTTCCTCATACCATCAGTGTATACCATCACCTCCCAGGAGCAGCACATCAGCACATTTACCTACCACATTTGCTGTGTGAATGACAGAGAGCCGCATAACTAGCTTGGACTGAAATTACTTGGGGGCTCCTAGATAAACATGGAGCATTTGGGACACCCCTCAAGTGATCGAGACAATCAAGGCTTTGGAGGTCACAACTCACATTCCTCCTCACCCTGTGCTCCAGTGTCCCTTCTCTGTAGGAGTAACTTGAACAGCAGCTTTCCATGTGCCTAGAAAGTGGTTTGGAGCGTGCTCTGAAGTCCAAGTGTAGCCTGCATCTTACCCTGCTGAAGCTTCATGCAGTGGACATGTAGGGTGCAAGAAAACTGCCTAGAGCTGTTTTAGGGAGAGTGCTTTGTTTTTGAGGCAAAGACAGCCTTGTCTTGCCTAGTGCCTATAAACGGGGTCCTGAGAAACATCCTGATTTGCTGCTGCCTTTCCAATGGGGTTTTCAGCCCCAGGAAAAGCTAACGCTGGTGTGCAGAGCTCCTTCAGACTTTTGGGGAAGCTGGTGCCACACAGAGTCATGGCCAGCATCAGGGAACTACAGCAAAACCACCATATCTCTGATTAATGCTCTCAGGCTGCCTGTTGACTAAAGCCCAAGAGGATTGGTAATGCCTAAGCTTATCATCATCATGATTTGAGAAAATCCTTCTCCAAGAAACAGTGTAAATAAGTAACGTTTTACAAGTCAGTGGATTCTCCTAATAGAGTAACCCTTGTAAATTAATAATATTGAAGGAAATGTGCAAAGACTCCACTGACTTTCTGGATGAAATCTAATAAGATCCAGGTTTACTAAAGTGCCCAGAGGAGCTGGTCCCCAAACCTTATCATAATTTGCTGAGACACTAATGATACCTAACTTGTAGTGGTTTTATCAAGAATGGGAGTATAAGGACAGGAGAACCAACTCCAGGTCTTCCTTCCTCACATAGCCAGGTGCTCGTCCTTCCATTCCTACTACCTTGCAATGCCACAGTGAAGGATGTGGGGCTCTCTCCTTCCTTCAAGGATATCCAGCTAAAAATCATCATTGGAGCACCCTGCAGAGCCAATGTGGAAAGCCCAAGGGGTATCTCTGTTGCTGTTCCTGCCTGAGGGTTCCATGCCTCACAGAGACCACATCTTCTCACCCTGATCAAACACATTTAACAGTTTCAGTAGGTGAAACATGAAAACCTTGGCTTCTATTGCCATTTCTGTTGCACTCTTTCTCTTCACCTTCCTATTCCAGCCATTAACAGCTTGGTCTCCCTGAGGAGAAGCTGTGGTGGGGTAAATAATGCAGAGTGAATATACTTATTTTCTTTGAATGAACTTTGTCTTTCTTTGCTCATGGACACTGACAGCAGCTTCTGCTACTGCAATTCACTGTTGAAATCCGTTAGGCCATCCGCATGGTATTTACTTTGACTTTAATGGCTGTGAATATTCACATGCCTTCAGTCATGTTGCTCCAAGCTTGCCCCCCCATAAAATTGTGTTGGTGTTACATGCATTTAGCTGAAGGCCCCCCGCCTTCACTCGCACTCTATAGTAGGATTGGAAACAGCTTATGATGATCCAAGTTAAGTCAGTAAGGAAATTATGAATTAAAAAGCAGATGTAAGCCACTTTTATACTGACATGAAAGAGCTCAGGGGAGATTGCACTGCTTTAACTAACCCAGGGCAAGCCTAGGAGTGAGAAAGGCCTTAGGTGATGGAGAGGAGCCTTCTCTCAGGTTCATCCATGCCAGTGGAAGAGCAGATGTACCTCAGCCTGTTCCCACTGTCCCTCTGAGGATGGAGAACCTACATAGCACACAGCACTGCTGGGAGAGCATCACCCCCTAAACAAAACCTCTTTCAGTTCCAGTGCAGCCCATACCACTTGCAGCAGTGGTCTGTTGTGCCCAACCCAACAGCAGTGAAGGGGAGGAGGAGAGCTTCCATTAGGTGCAGAGTCCAGCTCTTGAGCCCAGTAGGCTAGATCAAGGGGTGCAAAGTATTGGACAATGACCCTACTGCCTGCTTCACCTAGGCCAAATCATTGTGCCAGGATGGCTACTGCTGCGCTCAACCAGGCAGAGGACCTGTAGGACATGGACTTGCAGACATGCAGGACACAAGAACAGGAATACTTCTAACAGTACACTAATGATAGCCCCAAAGCAGGCAATCTTGCTGACGTGGCTGAGAAGCCCTTATAGAGCTCTGAGTGATGAGCTCCCAGGATTTCTGCATCTCACCTACTCTATGGAAAATACAAGATGAAGCCCATTTGGACAGCACCAAGGAGCAACATGCGCACTTGTGTTAAAATGCCTCAAATTGGCAGCTTTAGTCTAGTGCAGCTCCTTTCTAAGGTGTGGCCAGTTTGGGGCTGTAAAATACACCTGATTTGTGCAATAAGACAGCAAAGCATCCATGCTGTGTGGCAGCTCTGGTGTGAGCAGCTAGGCAGAGCAGCAGAAGGCAGCCCTAGCTCTGGCAGTGGCCTGATGTATATAGACAGACACAGGCACCCACCTCACACAGTATGATTAGCTCTGCACAAACACACATACACACCTTCACGCAGGACCAGGTCTTGTACAGCACAACAGAGCACCTCTCCCTGCCCTGATCACAGCAGATGGAGTATACGTGATGCTGTAGTTTTGAAGAACATGGAGTTGGATGCAGATGAGGGACGCAATGCACACGACCATGGGTCTGCTCACACAGGGGTGAGTTGAGCTTTGCACCTCTGTTGAGACAAGCCTTTGTCCCACATGGAGTGGCACAGCCATCACAAAATCATCGTCCTCCCTCCTCATCTCCACACTCCTCTCTGAATTCCTGGTCTCTTCTCTGCATTTTGGTGCATCGCTGCTCATGGTCTCCTCCCTTAAGGACTCCCAGAGAAGAACTCCTGCAAAGAACCCAGGGCAGATGCCTGCAACAGGATGTGCCATCTATGAATTCAAAGCAGGATAATTACATTCCTTCTACACTCCCAGAAGCCAAACTTACTTCTTGAGCTTCTCAAGCCAGAGATACCATGCCATGCAAGGTCTTGTTCTTAATATTTAAATGTAAGTAACATCCCTTTGGCAAGTAAGTGCCTGCCTATGGTAGAACAAAGACCTCTTTTTTGCTAAGGCATCAAGCAGAAGCAAAATTTTACTTGCTTGCATCCCCAAGACAACCCAAAATAAACTCCTGAACTTTGGGTGATATTTAAGTGTCAAAGCCAGCTCTCTCTAAGTGCAATTCTATTCTAGGCTTGTAGCATCTGCAGACTTACAAGCAAGATGTCCCACAGGAGAGCACAGAGAGGAGATGTTCATATGGGGGAAATATGTATTTGCAATGCATCTGCATTGTGCAGCTGCATTATTATTACACTAGCTTCTCATTTTATTAAATCAGATCACTGCAGAGAGGGAAGAGCTCAGATGCGATGGTCTAATGCAACATCGAAATATGATGGTTGTTTGCTTTAAGAAAAAAAAAGCATGAAAGCTGCTGATAAATCCCACAAAATTGATTGGTATGAAATCACTCAAGTCAATACATATAAAGGTGAAAGAAGTTGTGAGAAAGAGCAGCTGAAGGTGCTTGGAGATACAATAAAAGAAGATGAAGAAGAAATGCTTGGGAATGCTTCTCTCCTCCCCAAGGAGCTCAACTAAGCCCCAGAGCTCCTCACAGCCTTATGCTTCAGGGAACAGGGACCAAGCTAAATCCCAGGGCTGTCCTAGCTGTCATGAAAGCCCAGTCATGCTGGGCTATATCTCCTGCTGGGCTTGTCTGAGGAATGGTTCCTCACTATCTGTGAGGACAAGCGCCGGCGACACAGGTCAGCATCTTCTGTTCACAGGCATCCAGTCCCCACCACCCCTTATGGGAAAGCATAGCAAGGTTACCAGGAAAGTGAGGCATGGCACAGCCCTGGCTCCCAAGTTTTCATGCTACCAGCTGGTCTAATTTCTCTTGACATTTCTTCTGTAACAGCAACTGCAATGTGTCAGGATTAATTAAGCCAAACAGTGGGCAAGTCTCAAAGGAGAACACACATCTGCTGTGATCTGCCTCCACCTAAAAGCCAAGGAGCCTTCCCTGGCATGGGAGGGGGAAAGGAAAGGGAGAAGGAAGCAGGAATGGTGAGGCATCTTCTAGTGGAGGAAGCACAGTGAGCAGCCTTGAACTGGCAGGGTTCAGATGAACACCATCATGGCTATGGGACTCCAGCCCCAGAGAATGGCCTTGTGTCTTCTTATTTAGACCTTCAGACAGGCTCCAGTAGTTCTTGCAAGGGTGCTTTAGAGGTACAGCAGGAAATTAAGGTCACTTCTCCCCAAATCTGAACCCAGGACAGGAGTTTGCTGGAAGACTCCCACTGAGAGGGTCAGAGATCCATGTGTGTCTGCACTCTGGAGACAGGTGCAGATGCTCCATGCACAGCCCAGACAGTGCCCTAGTGCTAAGAAGCACAGCTATGCTTCCCAGTGTCAGGCTGGGAAGGGAAGTGGATCCCAAATATAACTAACACCCAACACAGCCAGTGATGACAACACTGTTCAGTGCATACCAGCTGCTTTTCATGAAGTCAATTCTCCCGTCCTGACTGTGAGCAGGAGGAAGATTTGCACAGGAGCATATGAAGCAGTAAAGGATGCTCATACCTCTTGGTAGCTGCAACAGCCAAATGGTGGCACATTTTCCAGCCATTTCCCTGTGCCTCCGTTCCCAGTTGGAAAATAAGGTGTGGATCAGCCCCTGAGCTTAGCAGGTCTTGGTGGCACACAGTTCGGTCACTAAGACCAGAACATGACCATTGGAAATGCCTGGGATGTCCTCACTTCCCCTTCTTCATAGTCATTTGTCTCAATGCCAGCCCTGCTGCCAAACCTCTCATCCTTCCAGCAGCCAGACAAAGATCTGTGGGTAGTCTCTGTGCTTCCAGATCAGCATTAATTCACACACACTGAGCCCTGCCACTCTCACCAAGGCAGGAGGTGGCTCAGCAATAAGACAAATTCCCACAATTGCTGTAATGTTTTAAGGCAGAAAAAGGTATATTTGAGTAATAAAAAGAAGCTGTCATGGAAACTGACACTACTTGTAAAACAGACATGTCATAACATCCTGTACAGACATAAATTACCTAAATACTAGTGTTGGTTGATTACCAAAAACCCTGATCCGCAAATCAGCCTTCTGCTTGACTCACTCTGCATGATGCCGTTGTATGTCAGTATCTGGATAACCACGGAAATGCTAGGCTGAATGTCTTCTAATTTTAGCAAAGATCTAAATTTGTCCAAAAGACTTCACCAACAGTGTATTTATTATTATCATGCTCTTAAAATCAATTCTCTCAACAGAGATCTCAGAGAGAGATCGCTGCATAACCAAGGAGGCCAATGGCAGACAAGCCCACAAAGAATTCACTGCAAAACCTGTAACTTATCGGTCAGAATGTTCATTAATAACCATTGAGAAAAGATACTGGATGAAAAACAGGGCTGGGACACAATTCATGTACAAGAAAAAGAGCCCTGCATAAGCACTGAGTGATTGAGCGCACCTCATGAGGTAGTGATACTAGAACAGCAATCTCTAAGCTGTGTTGTACAGATGTCACAATACAGGGTGTTAAAGGGTTCAGCCTCATTTGTCATACTCTGCATTCCTCAAGTGCTAAGACAAAAGTCTCAGATGAGATACTCAGACATACTTCTGCTCCCTTTCTGTCAAAATAAGGGCAGCTATTTGGCCCAAGGTACATCAGTCAAGCCAGGCTGCGCATAGAAGAGGGTGGAGAGCGCTTACAGGTCTGTGTTCTTTTATTTACACGATGTTCTTGCAAATGTCCAGAGCTATGGATTCTCTCCCTGGCACAGTCATGATGTATATTGGTCTATGTATTATGCATATATAGTTATTATAACAGTGTGTACAACCAATTCCAGTAAATCTCTAGTGCTCAGACATCTCTAGATATACTTGGATCACAAAACACAAGCCTGCCTCCAAATCAAAGTCCTTCCTTGCCCTGCCACTGATGAAGAGCTCCATCTCTGTCAGGGTCCATAATGAAGAGGCACTATGTCTCCAGAGACATGGCACACAATTCTCAAGGTCACTGTATGTCCTTAGGCATACTTCATCTGCATCCACACCCCACAGCTTATTGCACTTTAAGCCCGTCCACATGGTAAGTGGTTTTCTAATACCAGTCATAATTTTGCACCCAGTTGGCATGTGGAAGGCTATATTAAGCCCAGACGATTAATGCTGTCTTTGCTGAGAAGCAAGAAAATAGTTTCTGTGCTATTATACTCTGTCAGCTTTCCCAAACACTCCAGGCAACTAATTCTGAGGACTTTTTGACTGAATTGACATAAAATGCATCCTTCCCCTCTCGTTGCTTTTTAAATGCTTTAGGTTATTTTTACACTGCAGTCTCAGAGGTCTTTGGCAAGAGCATGTTCTGCCTCCCACCAGGCACTTCAGGAAATTTATGAAGAGAGTCAGGTCCCATTTGTTCTGGTCATACTCGGTGGGTTTATATGTCAACATAACATGAATAAGCACCAAATTGTTTGTCACCAGAAGCCCCTGGGTCTGTCCATGTTTTGGAACAGACAATGTGGTTACTGCTTTCAACAGAAACAGGAAGAAAACGTAGTCATTCGTAGATGTGAAACTGGAGAGAGGCCACCTGGAAAGAATGAGGAAAGCTCTAGGAAAATCCATCAGAGCAAACCCAGGAGAAGAGGTCGTTTATAAGATAGGCATGGTAGGTGAAAAGTTTGAGACAAATACATAGTTATATTTTCTTGACTTCTGGGACCGAATGTTTTGTTAACACACCCTTCAGAAGACATTCCAGCGCAGGACTACTCAGTTTCCAGTTCCTTTCTACATCCTCACGGTGTGAAACATAGAAGGACTGGTTTTAACTACTAAGCTGATCTTCCAAGGGGAATCAGAGATTATGCTTTGGCAACCACTTTTTTCTGGAGTTCGCTATCGTTACTGGCTGTCAAGGCGCACACCAAGGGGAGCTTTGCAGCTTAGGACACTCACACTTTACAGGCAGTGCAAGGTGTAGCGTCTGGACTGTAGGAACCTCCATGTGAACTAGGGACTAAACATCTGCTTACAGTCAACGACAAAAGGAGTCAGTGCAGGCTGCAGAACTTGGAGAACCATCCAGTCGTCTACTTCAGCAAGAGCAGCACAGCTCTCCAAACTGCACTGCCTGCATCAACTGTATCTCTGCTGTCTGCAGTGTCATAGCTTTCCACACACACACATTTAAGCAATGGAGCTGAAGCTAAATCCTGCTGTCAGTATGACGTTTTGGAAGCTCACTCACTGCCAGAGGCCAAGGTGGAGTTCATTTCAGTCACTGCATGTCCAGTTGACTTTGACTTGCCATTGCGTCCTGTTTGTCATGCAGGTTGCTGTGTCTAATGTTAAGCATCTACCTTCAAAGCATCAATTGCAAACACTGGGGACCCTGATATCAAATACACAGGTTATTCTTTTGAAGACTCAAGCTGCTTTATAACATCATAATCTGTGAGACTTTAATTCCATAGAATCATAGAACAGTTGGGGTTGGAAAGGACCTTAAGATCATGCAGTTCCAACCCCCCTGCCATGGGCAGGGACACCTCACACTAAACCGTACCACCCAAGGCTATGTCCAACCTGGCCTTGAACACTGCCAGCGATGGAGCATTCACAACTTCCCTGGGCAACCCATT
>JANRGW010030372.1:0-18053 GCA_024733675.1 Psilopsiagon aymara | reverse complement strand
CAGGAGGTGCTCCAGTCCCATGATCATCCTCGTGGCCCTCCTCTGGACTTGTTCCAACAGTTGCATGTCCTTTTTGTTTCTCTGACTCATGTCATCCAGGTATTGGGGCTTCAGCAATTCTGAACAAAAATCAGTCTGAGGACAATCAATCAGACCATTGATTTGTGCGCACAGAATGAGATGTTGCTCAACTCAACATTTTGACATTCCCCGAACAGTAGATACGGTGATATGGAACTGAGAACTGGATGTTTAACCTCATCACTGTAGATAAATTGTCTCAGCAACATTTCTCCTGTCCCCAGAGTTGCCATCTCTTAGCCAATAAGTACTTTCTGTATGGATGGTGTATTCTGCAGGCTGTCTTCCCATGAGCTTTGTGAATAAGCAGTTCTAGCGGTGCAAGCTCCTCACTCGGAACAGAGAGGGGGTTGATGAAAGCTGCTTTCAAGCCAGCTCAATCCCTCTTGGATCAAGTGATGTTTGGGAGACAGAAGACCTTCTGTTGCACAGTTAGAAGGAAGCTATTTGTTTCACCGTGGTTTACAATGTCAGCAGTCATGTGCAGAACACATCCGACAAACGGGCCTGTACCACTGCAGTTGTGCATCACCATTTCAGCAGGAACACTAAGACATGAGTTTGTTCCTTCGGTTTGACCATCAAAAAGGACAATGAAGAGAGTGTTTAAATCTCATCTCTCTGCATCTGCTCCTAAGATTAATGTCTTATGGAGAGAGCTATTGGTATAATTTCTACAGCATCCAAGTGGCTAAATTTTCCAGTCCTGGACAATGTCATTTCTGATAAGGCTAGGGTGCCCATGCAGAAACCCAGATAAGAGCAGTATAGATACTATTCCCTTGTTATCCAAGATGCCCCAGCATTGTAAGTAATTTTGTACTCAGGCTTTCTTATTCTGAATTGGCAAAGAAGTCTGGAGCCCCTTCCTCCACTCCCATTGGATTGCAGGGCCACCTTCTCAGCTCAAGAGTTTACTGATGGAAGGTTCTGGAGAGTCGGGTGTTTTCTATTTGAAGACTATTTATTGCCTTTGCCATTCTCATAAATTACACAACAGAAACTTCAATATGATAGATTGCATCTTTTTTTATTTAGTTATTTCAATCAGATCACCCCCAGTTTCATGATTTATACAAATGCAGAGTAGACATTTGCCTTGTAAGGCAGATGAACATTATGGAGACCTTCTCTTGCATATTGTTGGAAAGCTGAGAGGTAGTATATTACAAAATCAATACCAAGGCTTTGGCAAAGAGAGAGTAAATAACCTGTCCTCCATATCCTGGCTAGACAGGACAATATAATGACAAGGAGGAAAATGACAATGAAACACTGGAATAGTTGCTCCGTTTGTGGGGTGCAGAGACTCTACCATTCAGATGCTTTGTGAACAGCTGGAAGAAAGGACACTGGTTAAACTGCTTCTGCCTTTTGGAGGGGATCAATAAGGATAACTTCTCAAAGTCTCTTAAGGCCTACAGTTCACTAAAATATACAGGATCTGGTCAGGATCAAAGCTCCACAAGCAAGCATGGGTAAGCCAGGCCAGAGAGGATTGTAGATGCATTAGCATGAGACCTATGGCCTGTGTTTCACTCACTTCTGCATTCCAAAACATCCGTTGGAGACCGCAGGAGTTCGGATGTGCAGAAAGCAGGACCGGTCCTTGATATTCAAACAGATGCTCCTTAGGATTAGGCCTGAAAAGAGCTCTCTGCCTCATGCAAAGACACAGCAAACCTCTTCACTTGAGATACTTCATGCAAAACATGTCTGCTCATTGGCACTGGGGCTGCTAAATTACATGTGTTACTTTTTATAAATCCTTCCTGTTGTCAGTGGGTTGCCTCTTACTTATAGCCATTGTCCCTTTTGTTGCTACCAAGGAAAGAAACATAGCAAAGAGCTTTTGTTTAATGAGCCATCACATTTAAACATCATTTGTCTCAGTTGTTTTCCTTTTCTCATCTACCTTTGCTCATTAAACTCCACCCTGCTTGGCTCTTAACAGCATAATCATGGGGAGCAATAGAATCATGAGATTCCTTGTACCAGCGTGGTGCTGCTACCCCTGCTGCTTTCCCCCTAGTTACCGGCTCTGATGGGTCTGTGCTTGCCAAGCATTAAAGCCAGGGTAGCAGCAGCTTCAGAGCCAGCTTACTCCAAAGGCTGAACAGCTGGAACTGTGCTTCTCCATATGGAGCAGGGTTTCGGACGGATTTTCTTGGTGCTGCCTGTGACGTTCACCTTGTCCTTCTGCACGTCTGTCGCAGCCAGTCACCAGTCCTTCGCCTCCACAGAGCATGTGGGGCCAAGGAAAGAGCCATCAGTCTGTTCTGTACAGATGGCACATCAGCTGTGGCAACCCTCAAGGGGACAGGGGACAAAACCAGAAGTGAGGAAGAGGAGCTGTGGTTTGTGCCGCTCTGCGTAAGGGTTCTCCTGTGCTTCCTTCCCTGGCCAGGGGTTGCAGCAGCCCTAAGCAAGGCAGCTGGGGGAAGCAGCAGCCTCACTAACAGAGCAAAGCTTTGGGATAAGGGAGCTGCTCACTTCAGTCACTTTAAAGCTGCATATCATAGCCAGAGAGGGCAAAGGCAGATGTGATCCCCACAGTTCTCACCTTCATCTCCATGCCTGAATCAGGCAAAAAGGTACCCTTGCATCTCTGAATCTCTTGCTGAGTCAGTTTTGGGGAGGAAGAGTACACCCACTGACTCTTACCATGGCTTATGTTTAGCATGAAGAACTGTCAGGTTAGATATAAGGCAGAAGTTCTTTACTGTGATGGTGGTGAAGCACTGGAACAGGTTGCCCAAAGAAGTGGTAAGTGCCCCATTCCTGACAGTGTTCAAGGCCAGGTTGGATGATGAGCCTTGGGCAACATGGTCTAGTGTGAGGCATCCCTGCCCATTTCAGGGGGTTGGAACTGGATGATCGTAAGCTCCTTTCCAACCAAGGAACACATGTGATGAGTCTAGCCTGAAGTTCTCAGCAGATGAGTAAGTCCAGTGGGAGATGGCATCTGTAGAGCTGTCACTCTTCTGTTTTGTGGGCAAACAGTGCGGAGTAGGGAATAGCCATGAGTGTGCCAGTGACCCTACAGTGCTAACAGGGATCTTGTTAACCCTGTTAGAAAGGTAGGTTCCACCAAAGGAAGTGGCCATGTCCTCCCATCTGCACCACTAGCTGGGTCTGTATCTCACTTAAACAAGTCAGATTGAGGGGTTTATGTGGGATCACATCAGAGAACAAACCAAAGACATTAACTTCAATAAAACAGGGAAGTCTGTCCACGAGGAAGACTTTTCTGAGCACATACTATAGCCTCAAATCCCTGTAGAGATGGTCAAATTTGAAGCTTCTTCCCAGACCACTAGGAGTACTCATCAGACACCATAATGTCTCAGCAGTGGGGAGGTAAGCATCAACCTCAGATAAAGTCCATCTGCCATTTCTTGAGTCATGCAACCTTCCTGTGAGCTGAAGGAGAACATCCACATCTACAAGGCTTAATCCAGTGAGCCCAACCTTTTCCACAGTGCAACCCTACTCCAGTCTTACAAAGGCACAGAAGAGTTACAGCTCCCCCATACTCACTAGATACTCCTAATCTTCACCTCTCCTTTTTCCATCTGCCCAGGTTGGAAAACATATTCCAGACCTGGATTCTGTGTGCCTTTCCTTCATAGGGAAAAATGGCACTTTCATAGCATCATGTCCGACACTGGCACAGCAGAGCTGATGCCTCTTTTATGAAGGGCTTGATGCAGAGCCAGGGAAATCTTTCTTGCTTCTCTTTGATTCTTGTCGCATAGATCCAACTTACTCTTTTAAAGCTACACTCTACTCAGCAATACCCTCTAGATTTTGCCAGCGTGGGGCAATTTCACCAGTTTAAACAAGGTTATGAGATTAAAACTAAGTAGTTTTACTGGTGAAGAGATGGGTGAAAATTCCTTTCCCCCTTTGTTTTAGAGATGTTTTGGAAGAGGCTTAAATTAAACCAAAAAGTCATTTATTCTAAAAGAATGCCTGCAGGGAACATAAACCAATAGCGCCTTAATTATGCTTGTATGCTCATTTTGATTGCTTTAATGCTTCTAATTACAGTGGTAACACTTCTTCTGTTTGACAAGCTGGGAAGACAATTTGGCTCAACCAAGGAAGCTGAAGCATGGGTTCTGGGAGATGTACGTCACCTTCCAAAATGGCTTGCTCCTGCCAGCTTGGAAAGAGGATGCTCTCACTGGTGGTGTGTTATTTCAGCTTGCTCTTCCTTTGGGGCACTGATGGAGTACTGTTATCAATGGCAGCGCAGTGGCAATGAAAATGATGCTATTGCCACTTTTGGCAAGAAAACTTTGCGGGCATATGCAGAATCAGAGAAAATAAAGTTGAAAGATACTGCAAAGAATGTTCTCTGGAGAAGACAGAAACATTTAACTGTGTTCATCGAAACTTCTATAGGCAGAAGGCCCCAAGCCATTTATTCTTGTGCTTTATTGCTATACCATTACTAAAGGCTTCTTAATGTCTAACCAGATCTTCCTTCTGTTTAAGCCAATTACAGATTGTCCTATTTCTCAGGAGACACAGTACTGATTCTTATTTGAAAGCAGGATAAGGCCAATGCAAATTTAACAGTGAACACTGAACTGTGAGTTATCCAAAGACTGATACTTATGTACATCTGGATGGAAGCCACAGCCCAGACAATTTTTAAGGGGTCTCCATGGACAGCATATAGAGCTAAACAACTTCAATCTGGAAAATGTTCATCCAATTTCCATAGATGGCAGACAAGGGTGGGAGCACTTTCCTAATGCCTGCAAGGATGTTTCTTTTACATCCAGAAGAATGCTAATTTAGGTTCCTCAATAACTTAGTCAGACCTACAATTGAATTGGTAAGCAATGATGATATTTATACCTTTGTCAATTAAATTCTAAATAGCTGACTCCATTTGAATGCTAGAAAGCTTTGAGTTCCATGCTGCCTAGATTCCTCTACAGATATCCTGAGTAGCAGAATGACCTTTGTGATGTTGTTTTCCAGCACATCCTATGAAATGGTACCTCCAGTCTCCAAGGCAAAGGACAGTGGGAAGAGGTTATGCCCAGAGCTAACAGCACACCAAACTAAAATCTACTCTTAATTCAAGAGTTGAGCCATGCTAACCAACTAGAGTGTACTACTCCGTGCCATTCATGGTGAAGCAGAAGAGATCTTACAGACATTGACCCATTTCCAAAACTTCGTCTCTAAAAAGCCAGCATCCTCCATCTGACAATCCTATTTCTCCCTCTATGCCACAGATACTGCTCCTGTGTATTGAAATCTGTGTATTTCATAAGTCTCCTCACACATTCCTCTCCATTGAACTAATTCTATAGTGAGCATAGAGTGTAGAATTGTTCACATCTTTCAGACCATGTACTTGGTTTAAAGGAGAATATATCTGTACTTCCCTCCTATGTCCCCCTAATCTCCACCAATTTGTGAGAACCACCTTGAATCAGAGCTGGCATCTTTATGTTTTAAAATACCTCAGTGGATTGTCTTCCAGGAATTAGATGTGGGAAGTGTTTCTAGTCTCTCAGCTCCAAGATAGCAATACCCATGATTCAGGCACATTGTCATGGCTGGACAAGGGCTCTGTCACTATGCTATTCACTGCTGAGCCAAGACAGCCCTTCTAAAAGAGCAATAAGGGCAAAGGAAGGGAAAAACCAGAGAAGACAACAGAGTAAGGCTTTAGACAAGTATATCACTCTCTTTGTAATCACTTCAACCTCATTTTTAGTCTTAGATTCAGTCCCTGTACGTGCTCAGGTCCAAACACAGAAACCTCTTTATTTCCTTTTGAAAACACTGAACCCATATCTTTAAAGGTCAGTGCTCCCTCCTCCTGGCTGATTCTCTAATGCCTTCTTTGACCACATCCCAAGAAACTTGTCAGCGTCCATCCTGCCCCCTTCCATCCACCATCCACCCCTTCCTATCCCTGGCTCCTTGTATTCCAAGGAAAGCACATCAGGTTTGATTTCTGTATGCACGAGGCTACTCCTGGCTCCACCGAGAACAGCAGTTATTCAGAGTGAGCAGGAGCATGCACTCGCTCATCCAAAGCCCTGCAGGTTAGGACATTCATGAAAGTTAAGGTAAATTAACCAAAGATGTGAAATGAATGCACATGAATTAAAACAGATTAAGTCCTGCATGGATATTCAGAGATAAAGTGACCTTGCTTTGCTATTGGTTAATTGTCACCATAGTGAACTGAGAACATTTTCCTTCTGTATCAGAGGACCCACACAGTGGTTTAATGCACTTCAACTTCTGCACATTAACTCACACCTCGCACTAATTTGTCTTAACTCCCCATGTAAACAAGACCTCAGAGGACTGGGGTCATTTTATCCTCTCTCATGTAACAGTTCACTTTATCACAAAGTGAATCGTGTTGGAGAACACTATTTGCAGTGAATTTTCCCTCCGTTGTGCCTGCAGTGACCTCTTTGTTGGGAATTGCTGCAGAACTTCTCCCTCTGCCTCAGCTTGTCTGCTTTTTTTTCCACTTTGAAACACCTACATTGAAACAGCTTATAATTAGAAAAGCAGCATCCCTCTGCCAGGCAGATAGGGAACTGCTGGCCTGGTCTACAGGTGGCATATGGAGGTGAGCCATGGAGATTAACTGCTAGGTTCTGGGTCATACAGGATATCTGAAGCTGAGCATAGCAACTGTCTAAACCCAGGCCTCTTTTGCTCCCCTGGAAACGTCTTTTCTCCTTCCCTCAGTGGACTTTTCCTCATTAGAAATAGTCAATGAGCTTCTTCAAACTTCAGGATCATGCCAGTTGTGTGGGAAACAAAAGACAGAAAAATCACTGCCATCTGCATGCCTCCCATGCAGGGACAAATCTTTCCCTCTCCCTCTTTTCCTCCACACCCCCTCCTCTTTTTACTTAAGAGCAGTAGGAGATCTTCACATTAAGGTACTGAACCCACCACAGTTGGAACAGACAAAGCTAGAGTGTGGAGGGAGGTGATGGAGGCTGAGACAATGTATTTTTAGTCATTTCAATGAATTATGGAGACATGAAGTTGATAATTTATTGAAGAAGGGAAACGGGGGACTCTATGTAAATGTTTTCAGATGAATAATTAATGTGCCTCTCTAGCATCAGGGGGTCTTTAATTAAAGCCTCTGTTAAACAAGGCAAGGCAGACGGGCCCAGCTCCTTCCAAGCAGCTAATTGCAGCTTTCCCGTGTGCAGCTACGATTCCAAGATGAAGCATCATTTACATCGATAAAGGATTGGTCCTACCTAGGGTGAACGGCAGGAGGCTGCGGAGACCAGCCCTGTGACCCTAGGGCCTAGGTGGTTTGCATCACATTTTAAATCAGCTTGGCACAGAAGTCGAATACAGGGTGTAGGGGAGTGAGAACAGAGGGGGCACTTCGACCATAAGGCGTTGAGGAATGCAGAGAGCTCTCACAACCATCTGTGGATTACAGCCTCTTCAAGGGGACCTACTGACAGGTTATCCAGGGTCTTGCTATCACTGCACAATACATTTGCCTTCCAAAAGCCTGCCCTGTACCATGCCTGCCTTCCCATCCCATGGCGAAAGACGGGTTCACAGCAGAAGGGAACACAGCAATGTGTCCTTATCCGCAGCATCCTTCACAGGCACCACTCCCTCAGGTGAACATCACACTCGGAGTCTTTCTTCCTTCAGAGATCTCATAGCTGATGGGGAGAGGAGTGGATGAAGGCTCACTGTGGACTCAATCAGAACAGAGCATCCCTTCCCTCTCATGCCATGCAATGCTGAGAGCAAACCAAAGCCTTCTCTCTCACAAGGACTGGGCCTCCTAGGAGGTCTATGATTATTTCCCAAGGGAATATATAAAACGGTTTAGTTTCAGGAATCAGAATGGGACAATCAAGGAACAACAGAAGCTGCCCCAGTTAATGCCGCTGAGGAGCGTCAAATACAATCCCAAATTTGGCTTACTTAAACTCCCAGAGAACATCAATTAAGTTTCCAAACAGGGGACTAAGTCTTGTTTTTTTTGTAGAGTGCTGTCTAAATTAGTCACAGATTAATTAGTTTTGACACCTTGGCAAAGAAGCAGTATCTCAAATTTCCATTCACCATCCGCAATATTTGTGATAATATATAAAGTGAGAGAACAAGAATCGGACAGTTGACAGTTTATTTTTGATAGAAAAGGTTAAATCTAAAGTAGGCTAAACAGGTTCCCAAAGCAAATCTGTACAAGCACAGAAGCTAATAACGTTTCTTTTCTGCCTTGCCAAAGATACAGCTGAAGGAGACCTCAAGGGGTTACCTAGTCCATGCCAGGCATCTGTGAAAGAGGTTTGCTTAACCTCCTACAGGTATCTCCCCACTTTCTGAAGCCATACCTGAAGCACTCTCTCTTGTCACTGAGCACAAAGACAACCTGGAAAGCATTCCTTCAGGAAAGACCACTCTGACTTCTCAAGGACCTTGGTTCTCAGGAAAGCACTGAATCCTCAGCATCGTGAGCATGTGTTTTCTGTTTGCCCACACTGAAAGCTCTGAACAGGTCTGACGTGCTCCTGCGAGCTCAGTGAAGGTTTACTGCTGTGCCTTGTGGAGGCGAGCACTGCCAGGTCTTAGAGGATGCACGGGGAGCCCCAGCGAGCACCTACGAGGTTCTGCTGCTCTCTGCTGGGAGATGCGGGCAGAGCCCTGGCAAGAGGACATAAAGGGGGAAGATCTGCTTTGGTCTCTGCACACCAACAGTCAGAGCAGTCTGTACAAAAGCACACATCCGAGTGCAGCCTCTTATATATCACTATCAGAAGTGGGCTCCCATCAAAGGTTGCTGGTGTGGGAGCAGCCTGGGTGCAAGCCAGCAGCGCTGGCCACCTCTCTTCCCCCCTCATGCAGCACTCTACCTCACGCAGGAGCTGACACCCTCACATTGCTCTGATGCACTGACTTCTGCTCTCCTCCCAGCCTGTAATGCAGTTACATTCTCAGGAACAGAGGGCAGAGAAGCCACCTCACCATACAGGTAAGGAACCAACATGCACGGCAACCACACAGCCCATAGAGTCATAGGCTGCACGTGAATGAGGCAAGACATCTCAGCCTCTCCCTCACACCCTGTCTTTTTGATCATTGCTCTCTGCCACAAAGCTGGCTCTTTGCTCACTGAACCTCAGGAAGGCTTCAACTATGTCTGCAAACTGTGCAAGACCACACCTCCGGGGTTCTCAGAGCCACAGCATGCAGGGAACCACGTGGCCATGGATCTATCCTCATGGGTCGCACAGCAGGTGAGCTACCTGCTCATCGGGCTGCTCCAGCAACCTCAGTCGGGGAGAAACCCTGGCAACAGCTCCAGCTCAAAGGAGGGGGTCAATTTCTCCTGGTGCTGGCCAAAGCCCTCTGCCCCTTTAAGCAATGATGTTTAATTTTCCAATGTGTTTCATCTCATGCATCCCATTAGGATTTTCAAGTACCACATGAGGTGACAGGAGTTCAAGATTTGGCTATTCTATATATATACATATTTACAGTTCAATAAGATGAGAAAAAATATTCAAAGTGAACAGACTGCAGAAAGTGATTTGTTCCAACTCTTTACTGCAGACTTGCAAGAAACCAATCAAAGAGGCTCAGGAGTGGTTGGAGTGTAATTTATTAACCCAAAAGGGGCCGCATTGTTAACCAATATTATTTATAGTGAACAGCTCAACCATCTCTACTGAACAACTGTGTGATACTGCAGGAACAAATGCAATGAGTTATTACACAGATAGGACATAACCAGCAGCAGATCTTTCTTACAGCTGTTAGAAAAAGTGTCCCCAGGAGAGAGACACTGAATCTCTAATGGCTATCTTATTTCTCTGACAATTTATGTAAGTTTTAACTTAACAGCAGGAATGATAGCCACAGTTACACAGTGACTCCCAATAAAGGAGCGTATTGCTGATCTGCAGCTGGTGTTTTCTTATTTATTTCAAAGTCTTTAAGTTCCAGACTTAGCATATGGTGCCATATAAATAATGATATAATAATACGGTTTTGCTTTCTATGTGCCTGGCTGAAAAAAAAAGCCATGTGATTTATGTTACATGAGCACTGTATTTAAGGCATTATTTTCCTCCAAATTTTTAATGCATTTAAAATGCATCTTCTGCTTTTTGTAATCTGTTCTTTTGAAAGAATAAACAGAGCAGTGATGTTTATTTAATGGAGTCATTCATCTTACTTTCTTGTACAAAATCCTAGCTTTCCAGTCCCAGCAGCCAGAATCCTACAGTAGGCAACGGGGTCGGAAATGGAGAGATCTGCTGTTTACCAATGAGGTACAGATGAAAGGAAGACATAGGGCTCAAGATTTACCCACCACAGCAGGACACTGTTTGAAGCCAGCAGGCAGCTGAGAACTGCTTAGTCCCATCCAATAAAGGATAGAGAAGAGAAACGCATGGGAGAAGTTCTACAGGGGATTATGCTGTGGAGAAAACATCGCTGGGATGGTTCAGCACACTCAACTGAAAGCAAATGCCTACTTCAGTTACAACTCACTGCAGTTCCTGGAGCAAACACCTGCCCCTTGAAGTATGACAGGGATGTAACAGTTTACAGCTTGCCTTTCAGAAATACCTGGGAATTTCCCTGGAATAGAGAAGGGAACATCTCCTAACTCACACCTCAACTGTTCCTGGATGCTGCTGTCTTAGTTTCCAGACTGTCTGGTAGCAAGACCACATCAAGCAAAAAATTCACAGCTATAAGGATTGCAAATGTGAGTTTAAACATGCACAGATCACTGCAGAACAAACACAGTATTTCAAAGGGCTGTATAAGACAAACCAGCGAACATTTTGCCCACAAACTTAAGCCTGTTCCACTGGCCTGCAGCTCCTAGAACACCCCAAAACACCATGTAGTATACTGGAGATTGAAGAAGTTGGATCCTGAAATTTCCCCACCAATCCACCCAACTGCCTGAGACCCTTCAACGATGTTACAGATTTCACCAAGCATCTTTCAAGATCTTCCCAAGCAAACACAGACCAAATAACCCCCAGAACAACCCACACTCAAAAAGCCAGTAGTCCCATGCTGTCCAGAACCACTGCAGTGACATGAGAAAGTGAGAAAGGCAAGATGGGCTCAGAGTAGTTGAGTAATAACCTGGCATCCCATGAGTGCAAACAGCAGTGCTCCAGTGCAAGGTGATCTGAGCGGTCAGCCCGGTTGAGGATACAGACACCACTGTCATGAACCTACTATTGGAGCAGTGCGGAAGCTGTTTCCCTTAAGAGGTAAACAGCATAACCTGAAAAACACACACATACTGTGCTGCTCTGAATGGAGTGACATCTGTTAGTTTAGCACAGCGTTCGAAGTCATCTCCCTCCCTCTCACCCCCCATGGCAGTTTCAGCCACTCATGTTTCAATCCCAGCCCTTGTCACACTAAAGGCATGAACCAGAGCATTTCAGAAGATGGTTACTGTGGAAACCCAGCATAGCTTTTATCCTTATTCCTTTTATCTCCTTTGGGGGAAACTGGCAACCTGTTTCTTTGCTTTTTCTGACGAAGCTCATCACGCAGCACACCAACTGTCAAGATCTGCGGAGAAGTGAGGACAGAAGAAAGCGCTTCTCACATGGACATGTATGTAAATATTTCTCTCAGCACTCTGCCACCCTACCTCTTGCTTCTCGCTTCTCTTTACAAGCTAACAGACATGTCCTTTTCCATTTGACCCAACACATACAGCTTGTCTCTGTTCTTCCCTTCCAAGCTGAGAAAGTTGGGGCTGTTCAGCCTGGAGAAAAGAAGCTGCATGGGGACCTCAGAGCAGCTTCCAGTATCTGAAGGGGGCTACAAGGATGCTGGAGAGGGACTCTTCATCAGGGGCTGCAGCAACAGGGCAAGGGGCGATGGGTTCGAAGTGAAACAGGGGAAGTTTAGGTTCTATCTCAGGCAGTAGCTCCTCCCTGTGAGGGTGGTGAGGCATTCGCACAGACTGTCCCAAGAAGCTGTGGCTGCCCTGTCCCTGGCAGTGTTCAAAGCCAGGTTGGATGGGGCCTGGAGCAGCCTGGCCAAGTGTGAGGTGTCCCTGTCCATGGCAGGGGGCTGGAACAGGATGAGCTTTAAGGTCCCTTCCCAACTCAAACCGGCCTGTGATTCTATGATTCTAAGCCTCCTCACTACTATGGAACTACTAACAGATCCAACATGAGCAAAATGCTCCCCTGCATCCCTCATAAGAGCATGGTAAGGCCAAAAGGACCCTGGAACTCACAGGCTGAGCCATGAGCCACCCTCCACCACGGGAGCCTTCGCTTCCACCACCCCAAGCAGCCAGAGGGCCTAAAGAGGGCATGCTGGCTGCTGACACGCGCCAGGAGACCTCCGAAACTGCTGCCGGAAGGGGGATAACACAGGCGGAGGCCAGGACCGAGACCAAAACAGGACCAGGACTGAGACGTGCACCTGCACCTGGACCGGGATCGGGATCGGGATCGGGATCGGGATCGGGATCGGGACGGGGACCTCGCGCCACCCCGGCACCACTTCCGCGCTCCGCCATGCTGCCCGCGCTGCCCACGTGACCCCCGCGCCCCCTCCTGCCGAAGACACAGGCCGGCGGTTTCCCTGGCAACCGCTCCGGCGTCTGCCGCCGCCTACGGCGAGCGGCGAGCGACACAAGAGCCCGGCGCCGGGGCAGGTGAAGCGCGGCGCTGCCCTGCCGCGGAGGGCCCGGGCATGGGGATGGATGGAGGGCGGGCGGTGGTGGCTCCGGGCACGGGGACCTCTTCCTCAGGCGCAACACCTCCCTTCCCAGTAACGGGGAAGGGTGCGGAGCGTGCGGGCTCCCCGCAGCGCCCTGCTTCAGGTGATGCGGCTGCAACAGGGAGCCCCCAAACCAGTGAATGGCTGATGTGGCTCCTGCCTCCTCTGCCCCAGGGAGGGTACAGTAGGCACGCAGTGTGTCCCTAGGACAACAGGTAACGGCCTCAAGCTGCACCAGGGGAGGTTTAGATGGAGATGAGGAACAATTCCTTCCCCAAAGGGTGCTCAGGCATTGGAAGTGCTGCCCAGGGCGGTGCTGAGGCCCTCAGTGCCATGGGTTATAGTGGTGGCCTTGGCAGTGCTGGGGAACGGTTGGGCTGGATGGTCTTAAAGCTCTTTTCCAACCTGGCTGATGCTCTGATTCTAAGTAAAGCATTCAGCAAGTGAGGATCGGGCACTTGTACACCCACTGTGTAGCTCAGACTATGTCTGAAGGCTTGGGCTTCAATGAGCTTATATAGAGCTCCTACACTCATGGGCAGAGGGCAGATGGAGAAATTAAAGTGCTCGCTGTAAGAGGAGCTGCAACAGAAGGGTACAGTAATGGGATATATCTGGACTGTGGGGCTACATGTTTAAAGCACTTTTTGTTCTTTATCTGTTAAATATTTTAGCAAGATCACGCAGAATCTGAAATGGAGGAATCTAGCACACCCCCAGCTGCTGGAACGTCTAAGGACCAGGCACCTCTAGCTGAATCTCCATCTTCACTACCAGGTTCTCAGGACTGGTCACCTGGCACTGATCTTCCCACATCCTCTACGTGTGGAACATTGGAACAGCCAAAGGTGTATGAAGACCCCTTTGAAGTCTCTGCTAAATACATGGAGAAACACAAAATCCTGGAGATATTTCAGGTGCAATTTCTCTTTCCCTTCTCCTCTTTCCAGAGGCTGGCTTGAGAAGTTTGGCCTAATGTTAGCTTGGACTAAATTATCCCTTCCCTGGATCCCTCCTTGTCCTGTGCTTTCTTATGTGTAAACTTAAGAATTACAGTAGAAAAAGGAGTCCTGATCGTCTTTGGGGACTGAAGGAGATGCCAGTATTGGAGCAGAAAGTGCAGGCCGCCGTCTGCCCAAGGATCAATTCTTATTTCCTTCTGTCTGTCTCAGGAGATCACAGAAAAACTGGTGTACAAGAAGCCTGATGACCCCTTGCAGTTCATGTTGGTTCAGGTATGGTGCCTTGCTGAGGCTCGGTGGGGACCATCTTGGTAGGGCCACAGCAGAAAGCCACTGGAAACACAGCCAGCCCGTGACTATTTGTCTCACTCCATGTCTGCCCTGTCTGGGGGGAGGAGAAGCCCAGGGCAGGAGCAGAGTGCCCAGGATGCAAGGGACCACATGTGCTCTAAAAGGAGGGGAAGAAGAGGTATAGGAGGGTGGCTGTGTGGAAGAGTCTGGATGATTGGTACCTGAGATGTGAAGGAAGCTTAGGGGCAGAGATAGGGCCCCTCTGTGTCCCTGGTGACCCTTTTTTATCTCCCTCTATCCCATACTGGGATATAACATACATCCCTATTTAGGAGGTCTGTCTGCTGGAAATTCGGTCAGTGAAGTGAAGCAGTAGTCTGGGAGTTAGAATTGTGGGGAGCTCCATGGGGAAAGGAGGAGGTTAGAGGAAAGAGAGCAGAGAAAGGGAGTCTTTTCCTTCACTGCCCTCTAGTCAGTCAGGGGGAGCACCAGCTTCATGATTTGCTGCTGGGTTCATGCTGTACTGAATGCAGAACCTGCAGGGGAATTACAAGGTCAGTTCTGGGCATCGGTGGTAAGGAAATAGGCTCCCAAATGACCCTTTTCCTTTTGCTCAGGTGCAGTCTATGATAAATGCCAGGGAGGCAGGCACATCAGAGGGAATGTTGGAGGAGGACGAAGATGAGATATTTCTGGAAGAGGTCCTGTGAATCTTTTGGCTGCTACTGACCTTGCTGTTATGGTATTGCATGGGGCCTTCACATCACCTTGCTCCTATAATCATTGGCAGTAACTTGGAACAGGTCTGCTTGTGTCTCTGACTCCTGATTTTTCTGTTCTGCATGCTTGTGCTTACCTTGGGGTTTAAATCCTGAAACCAAGTATTGGTTTGGATGCACAAACCCAAATCTTACCATGTGCATGGACCTGCATGCATATATTGCACATCTCAAAGAGGCAGGTCTGCTGAACTCCTCTGCAGTCTCTGCATACAAATACATAAATTCCACATTTGGGTCACCCCCAGACTTTGCTCTTCCATGCAGAGAAGCCTCACAGCAAAAACAGTGGAAGCACAAAAGCCAGTAGAATTAAAAAGCAGCCCTGGATGACCCACAGTCCTCTCCTTTTCTATGCTGCATTGGTGGCTTACTGTCTCCAGTGATGCAGCAGTGCCAGTGCCTGTCTAATACTTTGAGAGGCTGGGTCTGTGGTTTTTCCACTGCACCAAAAGTTCCTCTGATGGAGAAGCTGTCTCTCTGCCTCTTCCTCACACTGGGTGCAGCTGCCTTACCCTTAACCATCCCTGCTGGGTTGCAAAGCTCTGCTTTTTGGTGTTACCCTGCCTGTGTCATTGCAAGTACAGTGTCTATTTTGATAACCAGACCAGTAAAGCAGCAGTTGCCTACACCCTCCGTGGCTTCAGCAGACATTACTGCTCAGGAATGTGGGAGGTGAATAAAACTAAACAAACCAAAACCAAGTGCTGGCAGCCCAGGGAATTCAGAGTCAAGGTACACTTTGCAAACATGCCATCTGAATGGCTTTGGAGTCTCAAAACACAGCCTTCATTTTCATACTTCCCAAGTGTCTATTTCTACCCTGTAAAGAAACTCTGTCTTTCTTGTCTGTTGCCTGAAGATTATTGAAAATGTGCAACAGAGCATACTGTTATTTTGGCTTCATTTAGTGTGTATGTGCAGTAGATGCCAGGGAGTCTTTTGTCACTACAGACTTTTCTCTTTTTTAGGCAAGTGCTCTAATTTCATGACGGATGGTAGTGTATTCCCAAGTGACTGTCTCTATGGCTATGAAGAGAGCACCATAGAAACTTATCTCCCATCTATCTATTTTCAGCTAAAAGTCTGATGATTAGGTTGTGTGCTACTCCACAGCAGAGCTTGGGCCCAGAAAGTCTGGGAAAAACAGAAGGAAGGATTTGGCATACAAATTCTGTGTCTGGGAAGAGTTGCCTTTCTGTCTGAGATTCTCAAACAGGGTCAGTTAACTCACGTGTTTCCAGGTTAGAGGCAGGTAAGCACCCCTGTC
This sequence comes from Psilopsiagon aymara, assembly GCA_024733675.1. Lineage (NCBI taxonomy): Eukaryota > Metazoa > Chordata > Aves > Psittaciformes > Psittacidae > Psilopsiagon > Psilopsiagon aymara. The sequence continues at coordinate 1,902 of JANRGW010030372.1, read as the reverse complement.
ACTCATAAGGCAAGAAGGTTTTCAAGGTTATTGTGAACCTAAAGATTCAGTTAAGATCTTCATGAGTTTTATAAGAGGTTTGATGGAGACTTAGGCATGTGGAGCGGTGAGATGCTTTTGAAAGCCCTACTTCAGCAACTGGAAGATTTGGACACTGAATGAAACAGAGAGAACGGTTGTTTTTCAACATAATATGTTTTTGATCATGAACTTGTAGGCAGCCATGTGCATACGTGCACTGTGAACGTGAGGGAAGTGCTGTTTCATGTCTGCAAACCAGGAAATGCATGGAAGATGAAGACAGTGGCTGAAGACTTCTCATCTGTATGGTCACTTGTCAGCATGTTGTCACAACAGATGGAGAAGTTGGCATGTCTTTGAATTTTGTGGGGGAACAGGATTAGGGTGCTTTGGGGTACAGGCTCAGCTGCGAATTTCCTGCTTCTATCATTTGTGTACTGTATTTTATGTGTGATAAGAACTGAGAACTGTTGTTCTCTTTTACTTATGAAAACCTGTTGACTTGTAATATATTCTGGGACTATAGGTGTATGCCTTCAACTTCCTGTCAGCATTAAGGGAGTTATGCAAGGAAAGATCCTCAATTACTCTGTCAGATAACTTGAAGTGAGCTGGAAAGCAGTCTTCTTTTGCAAGAGAGGCCCTACCCAGTGCTCCTCAGCGATCTCAGGACCAAAATCGTCCTTTGGTGGGCTGATGACCTTGTCTCACACTGACAAAGTTGCTGAGTGGTAGCAAGAAGTCCTCCCAGTGCACATAAGAGAGAGCAACTATCTTTTCTGTTTCTCAAGCCTCTAAGGTGATTTGTTTGTATTTTGAGGTTCTTTTTTTTTCCCAAGGAAAAAAGTCCAGGACCTCAGTTTTATGACAACTAAAAAGCACCCTGCAGAAGGTGTGCAGATTACTGTGTTTAAGGCAGTGCCACAGAGCTGTCCTTGTTGATTTGCTTCAGTTTTGCTGATAAATACACCTTAGAATCATAGAATCAACTTGGTTGGAAAAGACCGTTAGGATCATCAAGTCTATCCGTTGCCCCAAGACTGCCAAGATCACCACTAACCCATGTCACTGAGGGCCTCTCTAGAAAAATTCTACCTCACATTGAAGCACTAATGCACCACGCTGTTGGTGTGTATGAAGGCTTTTCTGTGGTGAAGAAAAGGAGAAAGATTAGATTTTAAATGGAGACATTTATTGTAGTCTTAATTTCAAAGTGACACTGCCTTTTCCATAATTTCTTTCCCAAACCACTGGATCTGTGTTTCTTCTTCATAAGTGGACATTTATCAACATGACATTAAACTGTCATTAAATTTCTTGCCTTGGGTGCTCCAAAGGAATTAACAGTTCATTGTGTGTAACTGAAACTATTCCATATAAGTCCTTATAGCACACTAGTCACAGTATATTTGAATGCCCTCCAGTAGTGTGCTAAGCAACGTGACTAACATCTGTTGTTTGTTCTTTCTCCTCTCCACCAGGGAGATGCCTGTGCACTGAAGTGCATTCTTTCTAAAAGGCTGGTTTGGGTTTCTTACCCACACCTGTGTATTGCTGCGTGCTTCTAATGGACAGGGGTAGGTCGTGGAGTGGGAGGTGGGGAGGATGGAGGTAGTTAATAATTCCCAAGAGTGATTCCTCCGTAGTTTGAGCTGGGCCCTGAGAAAGTGCAGTATTTTCACAGGTGAGATTATTTTGTTGATCCATGGACTGGCACATAAGTATGACATCCAGTTCATCTGCCAAAGAGCATGGCCTTATGGTGCACAGATAGCCCTCCAGTATCTGAAGGGGGCCTATAGGAATGCTGGGGAGGGACTCTTCATTAGGGACTGTAGTGATAGGGCAAGGGGTAATGGGTTCAAACTTAAACAGGGGAAG
>JANRGW010030371.1:11598-38654 GCA_024733675.1 Psilopsiagon aymara | reverse complement strand
CAATCTAAACTTCCCCTGTTTAAGTTTGAACCCATTATCCCTTGTCCTGTCACTACAGTCCCTAATGAAGAGTCCCTGTCAGCATCCTGGTAGGTCCCGATAATGAATAAATGAATAAATAAATGGATAAATGAATAGCTAGTCAAGGCAGTAATTAGAGAAGCTATTATCCTTGGGCAACAGACTACAGGAGTAAGCAGCCTGCATGCTTTGCATGTATGTGGACTACTTTGTGTCTGCCTGCGGAGATGAAAATTAGCCACTGCCATCTGTGCTAGGCATGCCATCCCCATCAGGCCCTTCTCCATCCCAAGCCATTTCTTCTCCAGTGAGGCTAAACACCAGCCATGATGCTGTGGAGTGAAAAGAGGTTGACTTGAGGTGCAAAACGAGGAAAACCTATGTGCTGGGACAGCCTGGCATTAGGGGTTACTGCATCCTGAAGAAGGGAGAAAGGAAAGAGTCCTAGGTGGAATTAAGAGAGATTTAAAAGGGAGGGTAAGAGCATATCCTGCGTTGCCACTGAGCTTTTCTAACACCACTAACCCTTCAACAGTGGATCCTTATCAAAGGTGGAGGCAAAAACTCCAAAGCTTGGTTGAAATGAGGCATTTCTCTTCTTTCAAGTCAGGCTGGTGCCTTGTGTAAGCACTGAGTCCATGCAATAACATATTTTATGTCATTATAATTAACAAAGCCTTTGACAATCTGTGTCATAATCCATTCTTGAGATAAACTAATTTAGTTTAAACAGTTCACAGGCTGTCACAGAGAGATATCTTTAAAAAACAAATTCTTTGAGTGTCTGAAAGTCAGGTGGAGAGGGACAAAATGTATTTTTTAGAGCAGTAAATGAATATCCAATAGCAAAACATTTGGATGAGATATGTGTATCTAGCTTATTTTCCTTGAAAGAAAATCAGTTATCTTCTTATTTGAGATTTATTCTTTCCATTTGTGTTCCCAAATTTATTCGCAGTCTAAGATCTTGTGCTCATCGAATTTCATAGCTGTACCTCCTGAAAAATGAAATTCTAGAATAAGAAAGATCAAAAGATTTTTTTTTTCTCAGTTATTTCCATAGGCACCACATTATTTCCTCTGGGAATTTCTGCAAGAGGAACATTTCAGACTGCTCACAGTATTCATTAGAGTGAGAATGCAATTCACAAGTGGGGCAGCTCCTTTGACTCTTTTTGTTGCTTGTTCGCTTTGACTGAGCTCAGCTCACATGTAGTGCATTTCACAGTTGGTTTGTACCTTGAAAACACAAGCTGAGTAATGGGGTGAAAATATCTTACAACAAATAATCCTGAAAAACATATGGTTTATTAGTTTGCAAGCTAGGAAGTGACATCAAGCATCCAGACATAGATACTTTTCATTTAATGAATCATCTCTGCATAGTAAGAGAGTACATTCCTCCCCGTAAAATATACACAACAAAATATTTAAAGATGTTCAAATTCAAAGCCATAACCATCTGCTTATCGCAGACATCTGTTGCTTCAAAGCAAAGGACTATATGAAAGGTTCAGAAAGCTTTATTGCTCAAAGGATGAATTTGCCAAGAGACTAATGGAACACATGAATATACATAACTTCAGAAAATGCCACAAACTGCTGCTTTCTCCCTGGAGTGGAGTAACACCAGCTAGGTACAAGAGTTACCTCAGCTCCTACCCATCTGTACTGCAAAGTAAACTTTCTGCCATTCTCCAGACACTCTTGAAAAAGCAGCATCTTCCTCCATCAGCAGAGGAGTCCGACTTTCACACCAGTCCCCTGCATCTCTGACTTGTTTCTGCCAATGCACCTTCAAAATGTGCTGCTATCACCTTGCAAGCTTCTTTCTACAGATCCTTTCCCCACTTTCGCTCAGGGAGGTGACACACCAGCTTCACTGGGAGCAGCATTCTGTGTTCTCCACAGACCCTCATGTCTATTAATTTACTTGCTATTTGGCACCCAGGTGTGGCAAGGAGATCATCCCATTGTCTTTCATGAATCACGGGCATCTCCCTTAATGGACAGTGCCTCTTTCCCATGTGGATCTTGCATTGCCATGGATATGAAAGTCAACAGGACGGCTGGGAGGGGTTAGAGTCTGTGTTCCTCTGAGAACCTGATGAAAGAAGTGATTGTGGTGATGTATCTGCAATAAATAAGGTTGTTATTGCCCTGTGGGTATGTGCCAGGTTTCCACTGTGGGGGTTGGAGGGCAGAGTCTGCACCTCTCAGACATGTGGGTCTGGAGGGGGAAGGAGCTGATGAACGTTATTTGGAGCTGGTAAAACGTGTGAGCCGCATCTAAGGTGCAAAGTCAGAGGGATTAGATGCTTTTGGAAAGGCTGCAAGGAATTCAAGGGCCAGAGAATCTCCAGACAGGAAGACAGTGGGAACACTGAGTGCATGAAACTTCTGTTTCAGGTTAATACCACCTGTAGCTGGTCAGTGGAGCTTCCTGGCACAACAGCCAGCTTTCATTCATTTATCACCCTATCTGCAGACGGGCAACTATCAAAAGAGCAGGGAGGACCTCATAGAGAAGAAGTGAAATCTGGGATTTCAACACCTGTCTGCCAGGCGTATTGCTGCCAATACATACATGAACTGCACAGTGAACAAGGAAATATTTCATGACTGTAAATTACATCATCAAGCTCAGAGAAAGTTGATCCATCCCCTGCAATAAACTCCAAATGACCATACAGAAACCTGATTAACTTAAATATGAGCATGAACATCAAGATACATTTTGTCATTTAATGTTCCTCTTAGTCACACAATCTGTGACCATTTAAACCTCACTGTAAAGCTATAAAATGCCACAAGTTCAATACGGGTCTTACAGACCGCTTTTTTGTTCACCGACTACGCTTTTTAAACTGCTCTTATGCTCTTTTCCTTGCACAGCTTCTGCATTTTCCTGTCAGCTTCCCATTGCAATCAGAGTAACAAGATATCAAAGAAATCAGAGAGTTCCCTGTGCCAGTCACAGACAACAGAAATGGTCAGCGATCAGAAAAGCAAACAGAGCCTGCCCGAGGCACGCACAGATTCTGCTCCTTACACTACTTACAAGCAAAACACTTCTAGAAATGTAAGTTATTTATCCTGCTGGCATACACACATTATTGAAAACAACAGGAAGATAACATTACTAATATTAGTGAATTCATCTCAAGTTTTGATTATCTCAGAGCTTTTATGAGGCAAGAGAATATATGAAGTTTGCTTCAGTGAAAAAAAGCCCTTTACTTACATGGCTTGCAAGAACTTCCAGCAGCTGGAGCCCCTGGATTGCAGTGCATGCAGATATTGTGCTTTGCTGAAAGCCCTCCCTTTAGCACTGGAGACAGCACATAACTCACCAGTGCTTTAGATTGGTAAATAATTCCCTTTAAAAGTACTCCACATGGGTTTTTATCAGTGGTGCACGCTGCAAAGCAGGAAACCTGCCTGGTGTTAGAAGGAAAGGAAGAAAGGCAGAAAGAGTTCCCTCTCAGCTGAATAAAAAAAAGGAAAAGAGTCCTTGACCTCGACAACTAGAATAAATCTACGATATCTGCTGGCTCTTTTCTGAATGCATACTTGAGCAGTAACATAAGAGTGAGCGATGGGAACGCAGAAACTGTGGCACGCTGAGCTCCGTACCAGTAGGGTATGCAAGCAATGCACCTAGCGCAGGCACAGCAAAATGAAAACACAATGCGTGTTTTCAGCCTGTATTTTGTTCATGTACTTTAAAAGTAAAACAAAGATGATGGACTTCTGTATTTGAGTTCACAGCTCCCAAGCGGCAGCGCTCTCAGCTCTGTCCCCTCTGCTGAGGTTCCTTGTGTTCCAGATGAAGACTGCTGACTTTCTATTTCAAACCTCAATTTTCTGAGAATCTCTGTATCTCAGCCAGGAAATGTAACCCAGACTAAAGTTTAGCATTTCAGACATCATAAATGCAATGAATCGCCTGAAAGCAAAATAAGTGGTTTTCAGATTTCTTTTTTTTTCCTTCAAAAGCTCTGTTTACTTCTTTTTTTCTCTCTATTTTTCCTTTGGTCTACTTAAACTTAAACTTCATAAAACCAAGCATAGATTTTGGAACACATCCTCAGTCGAACAAATAGAGAGACAAATATGAAAGCAAGATAATGATGTAGCTTAAAATAGGCTTCAGCAAAAAGAAGTTCCCTGCTCTATTGTAGAATTATATTTACAGGAATAAAGACACTACTTTAAACGCAGTCATTCGATTCCCAGACAATGAGGACAAAGGTTTTATGCAGAAGATGAAAAAAACCCAACATATTTTAGGCATAATGAAAGGAGTACCAAAGAGATAAGAAAGAAGGAAAATCAAAGGCCTCGTTCACTCCATTGTACAAAAAAGAGAAAAAGAAAAACAAACTTCGAGACTAAATCCAAACTTTAAAATAGTCTAAATTCAATATTCCTAGCTTTATGAAACAGAAAGATTAAAAAAAAAGACCCTCAAAATATTTAACAAGCATTTCAAGCTGAGGGAAATAAAAGTTTTTAATGAAAGATGATCAAATTACCTCTTTTTGTCTAGTCTGCTATTCCCCTTGTGTCACAATGGACTTGAAAAATCCCCTACACATTTTGCATGTGTTTTATCAAGGCTTTTCTTGAACCTCAGACTTGAGTTCAGTTGTTGTTTCTTTTTTCGTTTTTTCAACTTCATTAAGACACTAAAACACATGTACAGCTTCAAAGTTGTTATTGGTAATTAAATTGTCTCTCCCAGTTGTAGCTGATGAGTAGCAGTGATATATTGTGTTGAGTGAGAGAAGTCTCGGTTTCAATTGATTTCCATTTATATCAGCTCCTTCATCAAATACTGAAGCTTTAGGTGTTCAGTGAATTAATTTTGATTCTTTTCAGCTCTTTCCAGTCTTTTCCCCTTCCCTTTCTCCACCAATGTTTTCAAAATACAAGGCACTATCAAACCACACATGTGTATCTTAAATTTCAAAGTATTGGCATTGATTTTTTCTTTTTTAATTAAAATTCATATATGAAAGGTGTTACTTTAAAACTTGTGTGGGTGCAAGTATTGTTTTCCAGATACCAAAACACCTTTTCTCTGCACCTAAGACTTATTTATGTGTGGAACTCATCTGTGCTGGCTCCTACTCAGCTGCGCTTCCCTCTTTGCTAAGCCATCAGCAAGCGCGTGTTTTCTCCCTCTCTCCCAGTTCAACTTTTCTATTTTTAGAACATAGCAGTGATTTTTTACTTTTACAACTGTTTTAAGATGGTGAGGCCTTGTAACCTGGTTTTCAGGAGCAAGGCTGGGCACACAGAGCTGCTCTCTCTTGCCCAGTTTTCAGGCAGCAGCCCCATGAGTGGGGCATATCAGGATCCCATCCAGGTTTCTGTCTGCAACTACAGAAGGATAAACTTCAACAACTGCTTGTGTGTTATTACCTGCTTCTTTGTGAAGCGTTTTGAGACAAGCAGAATATCTGACTTCTGAGAACCAAACCTTGTTTTCAGTATGGACCTATGAAATGCACCACTAATTTGAGCACCAGCTGATTGCCCTCCCAGGACTTTCTGCCCCAGGGGGCTTTTGCTTGAAGAAGCAACAATGCATCAGGCAGTGTACTTGCAGCCCCCATGTATGGACAGTTTCTTCCCGAGCTCATTTCAGCCACAACACAGCTGTGTAAACCCCTCAAGCCTTGGGGCTCTGTGTTTTATGGTGGCCACGTGCAGCCCTGTCTCACAACTGGAGGCAGCTGGTGTCTGAAAATGTCATCTGCTTTACTGAATATTGAATATGCATTCACAGACATTTATGAAGGAGCTATGAAATCAGTTCCCAAGCTAAGGGTCACACTTACAATTGCAGTTGTGAATGTGAAAGTAGAAGCTTGGCCAGAACCCCAGGAGCTGTAACACAAATAGAAATGTATGAGACTTGTTGGGTGAAGTCTGTGTCATGATCTACCACATAAAAAATTTAAAATCTTTTTTCTTCTTTTTGTTCCTATTTCCTCTGATAGAAGTGTAGACCCTTATATGTAAATTCATGTCTAATGTTTCTCATTTGTCTTTCAAACACCATGCAGAAGATCAGCTTGCTGTGCTGCCCGCAGGCTGGAAGTGCTGCTCTGCTAGCATGACACTGTGGGTACCTCTGAGACACTGAGAAAGCAGGTCCCTCTGATGAGACAGTCCATTGAACTACCTTTATCAGACTTTGTTTTGAAATTGTCTGATGTTATGCTCAGCTTTAACGAATTTGGGATCACAGGGTTATACATCCCAGTAGCTGTTATTTCCATGGTCAGCTCATGAGGCTTTTACAAAGCCCACACTTAGTTACTTTATGACTGATGAAACACACAGAGCAAATGGGACCCACAAGTCTCAGTTTTGCCATTGCAAGTAAAGGCTGGTCCAGAAGGACTGAAACACAGATTCAGTGGCAATGTCAGATGACATGGCAGGTAAATGTGAGAGACTGTATTTCTCATTATAGTAAACTTTCATTAGCTTTAGAAGGCTCACCTGGAGGTAAACTGTGCCTTTGACTGACTCCATGGAGTCACAGCGCTACCTTAAGACACTTAGACTGTTTCTGGCATCAACCTGGGGCCAGAAGTCCTTAAATACTTTTGGTGGAGGCTTTGAACTCCCCTGAATCAGTTCAGTTGCTCATGACTTATCTGGTCTGTCCTGAATGATGGCTGTCTGTCTGCTGTAGCACTACTTTGGCTATGTGCACCATGGTCTCCAGTGCTCCAAGAGGATGTATTTGTAGAGATGCAGTATTAGAATAGAATTGCAGGAGTAATTTGGGTTGGAAGGGACCTCTCATCCAGCATCTGCTCAAAGCAGATCCAGTCAAGTGGAAGTGGTCTCTCCAGTATATGCCATGATGACTATATTATTCAGGGTTTTCCATTCCATAGAGCACACCTGATCTTCATTACCTCCAATAACAAGGAGCTGACTTAACTATTGTGATCCAGAGGGAATTTGCATCCCTTATCCCAGGTAATTACAAATTTTGGTTATTGCACAAATGATCACCCAATAATTTGATCATGGTTATCTGGCATGGAAGCCAAAAAATCTCATTTTACAGATGTGGACTAGAGCACAAGAATGACATTATTTGCTAGTGATTACACAGTTTGTGCAAAGTAAGAAACTGAGTCGTCATCTCTCAGGGCTGGCATCCTTTGTGCTGTCAGCTGTCTGTCCATCCCTGCTATTAGTTAGCTATTAGTTATTGATAGTCACCCTGCTATTACAGGCAAGGGGCAAAGTAATACAGCACTTTTGAGATGCCACCTATGTAATGGGTTCCAGTGCTGAAGCTGAAAGCAGGGGAAAATGAAGAAGTGTTAACACTGCTGCTCTACATGTGGTAGGCAGCTGTGCTAGGGATCATCAAATGAATGATTGGCCTTAAAACACAGCCCTTCTGACAACCTGGAGTGGAATCCAAATTAGTAAAGGGTGGGTTTGGAAACCTTGATCTCCACTGGTGTCAGTGAGAATTCATATTGTAATGATCCAAAACTATACAAAGGTGAGTATTGCTCTAACTTGTTTAAATTGCAGGCCTGGAAAAATATACTTATGACGTCTGGAATCAATTTTTGCTTTGAAATTCAGTTCATATTGAGGGAGCTTGGGAAGAATGAAAGACAAGATAGTCTTGTCATGAAAGACAAGATCGAAAATGAAACTGTTTAATCGAGTGGCTCGTATGCATGGCCTTCATGCTTTGATCTCACATTTGGGTTTTGGTGATAAATACTGTTTTATACATGTTCCCAACAATATATATATATATATATATGTAAAAATGGCACATAGCTAGAAAATGATATATTGCTTCTGAGAAGAACAGAAAGAATACAGCATGGCTCACAGATCTGTGCTAGACTTGTTCTGCTTCCTGGAGGGATTCACTTAAGCTTCTTTGCAACCCATACATGGATGTCCCATACAGCCAGCCCTCATCCTGGACACTGCTCAGACTTGCCAAGCCAGCCAAATTAGGTCTGCAGCATTAGCTCACTTAAGACAAGATGCTAATGGCACTTGTTCACGTGGTCTTAGCTGGTATAGGGACTAGTGAATAACGGGCAAGAACTTGGGAGCTGCAATTTCCTGTTGATGCTTCAAATGGCACATTAAAAATGAAGAATTCTGACTTTTTAAAGTGCAATTTATTTTAATTTTAATGTGTCATTAATATGTAAAAAGCAAACCTCCCTTTTAAACCTGTAGTGTACAATATCTTGTCTGTATAACTTCTCAGTCTTGAAATCTGAATAGCCATATTTTGAACTGATATTAATCAGTGCTGCTGCATTGATTGCAAAGGCAGCATAATTAATTTACACCAGATGAAGTTCCAGCTCAAAAATCTGCAGAAGCATATATATTCCCTCTCTGGTCATGTGGGTGCCCCTGGAAGATGACTCAGGCCCTGACAGCTACCATGGCTTTATATCCACATCAAAGCTTATCCTTATGCCTTTTACCATACCCCATGGGGACTGAACATTTGTTTTTGAATGCTTCAGTGAGCTATATAATTTAGGAACATCAACAACACATGCCATTAAAACCCATCAAAAGCAAATCACATGCTCAGATAGAAATGTCCTGAACCTGCACTTAAGGAGCTATGTGATTTTCCATTTGAGGGTCAGAAAGGAGTTTTTAATAAACTGCCTTCCCTTGTAGAGGTCAGACAACATGAGTGAAGCTTGATGTGCTTTAAGGCAAGGACATTCTGTGTCTTCCAGTTTGGAGTGTAGCTATCTTCAGCCAAAATCAAAACTTATTTCAACTACTGCTACTTCATCAGAGGTAGGAAGGCAAAAGAAACTCCCTGGGAGTCAGAAAGCATGCTGTCAGTAGCTTCTGTCACTTTCCCATAAAAAATCTGCTGCTCTTATGCCTTCAATGTGATGGTAAAACATTATGTTTAATCTTTTGACAGCTTAAGAAAATGCTCCTTATTGCAACAGATCAAATCCTCCATGAGATAAATCGGTGTCCCTTTCTTCTCTACAACTTTGGGAAAAATCAGTCAGAAACAAAAATCAGTGTCCCAGAATATCAAATACAAGACATATCTGGAAATTTGAGATAGCTTTCCTCCTTGAAATTCATCAGTCTTTTCATCAGGTCTGGAGCGATGCTGAGGCAATTTCAGACCAAGCTATTGGAAACATCAAAGAAAAATGTGCCTTTCTTGCAACGAGCTACAAACAGTCTCATTCCTTCAAGCACCAGGCTTTCTGACAAAAGGGTATCTCTAAGTATTGCTCACGGGTACAGAATGAGTGAAGAGACCTCTTAAACTTGGTAGAGAGGAAGCTACTTGCAGTGTGTATCACCACTTGAAGCACAGCACAGTTTGCAAGAAGGGATGCCTCACAGGTACAAACTAATTTAACGGCATATGGCGTCTGCATTTGGGAAAAGGCTTCAAAACTGAAAAGCAGATTGCAGCTTTGCAGAAGAAACTGGTGCTGGTGCTCTCATTGCATGTAGCTTAAAACTGATTAAGCGATACAGGCTTGTCTGATTGAATGAAAAAATGTGGGGTTTTTGTTTAGCCCCAAAATAGAATTGCTTCAGCTCTATTCAGACTCAGTGTTGTTCCACTTGTCTTCAGTTTTCTTCTCAAACACACAGTTTTCTCAGATTGCTTTATGGATATTGTGATGGGTGGGATGGGAGTGTAATAGCTGGAGCAGGGCACTGAAAGCTCTGATTCCTGCTCTTAGTGCTCATATTGACTTTAATCCTATTTTTCTTCTGCTTTTCTTCTGTTCTATACTCCTTCTCTTTCCTTTAGCCTACCTGACATTTGGGCTTGATGGGGAGATCCTTGCAACCCTGGTGCATTGTCTAATTCTACCATTTCATAGAAATGATGGAGGAGGAGGATTTCCTGGCTGCTCCAACTCCAGGAGATGCTGCTCACAGCAGAAGAGGCTGCTGAGAGGAGCACTGGTCACCAAACCAGCATCTCACAGCCTTATCACCTTTTCAGTGTCCCCAGCAGAAAGCTGTATATGAGGCTATTTTGCATTTTCTTACAACCCACTCAGCTGCTGCAATTAAACCCCAAGTTCCAAACTTCCAGAAGCAGCATTCTGTACCATGGCTGCAGTACATGCTCCCATGTGCCTCAACTTGCAGGGGCTTATTCTTGTGTATGGGACACCCAGGGGTGGTAGTCTGTGCCATTGGGTCCCTTTCTGCAGCGGAGGCACAGGCACATGAGGACTGAGAAGCACTCCAGCGGCTGAAAGAAGACAACTAATTAAATCCTGTTTTTAAAGGCAGAGTTGAGAAAATGGGTACAGCTGTCCATTTCCCACATAACCGGGCGTTGCTGTTTAGCACAGCGATTTGGAGATGAAGCTCAGTACTCTTTGTGGTTTACCTCTTAGGAAATAAACCTGTAAGCCCCCAGCGTGCACATAACACCATGCTTGCAAACCCTGCCTCCCTTTCCCTGCCTTCCTGAGTACCCTGTTGTGTACTGCAGTGACCCACATCATCCAGGACCAGCCCCAGTGAGCCCTGGCATCCCCAGCCTGGAACCCTAGGGGTGGGGGTCCATGGGCAGAAGGACCCCCACCCATTCCCACAACAAATAGTGGCTGTTTTGTGGATGCTCGGGCATCTCAAACATCCTGCTGCAGGCAGGGGTTGCCTTTTCCCATTGCCTTTCACAGACACCCAAGGCCCAGAGACTTCTGGTGGCAGCGCCCGCGTTCCCCCTTCTACAGAACAGGGCCTGCGCTGATGCCATGTCTGCAGGAGCTATTAAGATCTTTTTAAGGCTGCTGCGTTGCTGTTACTTCAGTGCTGCCTGTGCATGGCAGACGTGCTGTGGCTGCGTGCCAAGCTGCCTGGAGAAAAGCTTTCCTAATGTCCAATAACACAAGCTGTAAGCAGTAGGAACTGGAGGTCTGAAGTAGGTGTCAGCAGGAGTAGGGTATGTATAGTGTTTGGATGGCTCATTATATGTGCAAGTGCTGAAATACAGATGATGTGTGGTTAGCTGTGGCCTCCGGCACCAACGCAACATAGGTAAAAGCAGTAATTTCTAAGTCTCATCTGAAATGGGTCTGGGCTCAGGACCCTTCCCAATGACACCTTCAACCATTTCATCAAGCAAAGTGAACATGGCTCCTGTGAAAGCTCTGAGTGCAGGACCTGCCTGGGGGTTTGACCACAGCTGCCTGCGTGCACCACGCTGTCCTGTGCTCCAGGCACCAGGGTGTAAAATGCCTTCAAAAGCAAGAAGGGGTGAGCTGGAGCTGCAGCTGGGGCCTGCCTTCGGCATCCGTGCAACGGGGGGCTGCAATGCCTATTACACATAAATGATGCTCTGAAGGCCTAAATAGATTAATATTAGAGTCACTGATGAAAGGAAGCAATGCCAGCTGCTTTTGGCCAGTGGAACAGGAACTTATCCTGTTGCCTCAGGTTTGAATGTCTAGGGCTTGTAAAAATGAAATGAAGCGCCGTTTATGGCGTCTGACACATATTTGCTTCATTCACAAACAAATTAACCTTAATTATCCATTTTATAAATCAGCTTTAAATGGAAGGGCCCCTCCTCATCCCCCACCGCTGCATATTTGGGGGATTAAGTTGTTTGTTTTTAGTGACAAATTAGAAACATCTGCTTCCGCTGACACGCTGGAAGGGAGGCACGTGCAGCAAAGTGTCCAGCCAGGCTGCTTCCATGCGGGGGAGATTCGGTACCAGGGCACGGTCCTGCCAACCTCTGTCCATGGGGTCCAAGAGGATCAGGCCCTTTCGCCTCAGCACGGAGGCTCAGCAAGACAGGGGAGGCCCATGGCTGCTGCTGGGCTTGCTCAGGGTGGCTTCTGGGGACACCAGGGCAGTGGTGATCATCTCCAGCAGTGCGCACTCAGCACAGCCTTCCTTCTAAGGGTGTCTTGGCAGCTCTTCCATGCAAGCAAAACTGTTTCTGCTATGGGATCATCAAGTCTGAATGTCAAGGAATCCAAACCTCGTGCCAGAGTCGTTGCAGGGGCTGCTCAAGCGTGAGCAGTGGTGGCAGTAAGCAGCCCGGCCATCCCTTCTGATGAAGAAAATGGTGCTGAGGGAACGGGGATGTTTTACAGCCCTGGCGTATCCCTGCAGAGGTGATACAACTTCCCAATTGCCAAGGAAGTTTGGAAACGCCCAAGAGACACACCACATCAAAGGGTTCACACGGGCTTCCACCTTGTGCAGGAGCTATGGAAACAATCCCCCTGGCTACAAGCCATGATCTACAGGAGTGGAAAGCCATGAATAAATGCTGCCAGATGCAGCAATGCAAATACATCTCTGGCATCAGTGCACCTATACCCATGACAGACCCGATCTGTGCATCCCCTTACAGCACCCTGACAAAGAGAACCATGAGGATTGTTTTGACCTTGTTGTGGCCTGCATCTCACTGCAGGGTTTTAATACCTGCCCTGCTGGGCTGCAGAAGCATGTTTTACACACACCAGTCAGATAGGGGTTTTCAGCCTTTGGCAATCAAAACCCTCACACAGCAGCCCTGATCCTCAAGGACAGATCATGTCTGCAGAAAGGGAGAAGCCAAGATGCTGGGCGGTTTCTATATGCTCCTGTCACCAAGATGTCCTCTTTTTCTGCCTGGATATTTTCTCCAGGTGAGTTTGAGGATTATGTGCATTTAACCACAATTTTCCAGTAATTGGTCAGATATGTCAGAGAAAGAAACTCCAGGTAGATTCAGTTCATGCTCTCAGACTGAAACAGTACAGGTCCTACAAGCTGGCCACCCCCTGATGGCACAGAAGGCACTATTCAGGTGTTATGCAGTGCATAGTACATGTATTTCTGTCTGAGAAATTCAATGCACAGAGATTCTGAATCACAGTTCTGCCCAAAGCAGGCTGCAAAGTTAGGACTGAGGCGTATCATCCATCAGTATGCAGGGAGCCACCCTAGGTATTCCTGCAGCAGAAAAAGCTGAAGGCAATCTCCAGTGCTCCCATTCCAATGTATAGCAGCATAATGAAGATGTAAAGCTTAAAATTCAGGGAAATGCACTCCCTCCTCTATAGAAACCAGAAAATACCCACTGCACACCCACGGACCTGAGTGTGCAGCAGAGCCCCTCTGAGACTTGGGGACCACCTCTGGGCAGAGAGGACCTACTTGCTCTGGGGGTGCAGGAGGGAGCTGTGACCCGGACGCCAGACCTTTATGCAAACTGCCTTGCTGGAGCATAGACCATCCTCTTCCCACCCTCAAAATCACTGCCACTCCCTTGGATAATTTGTGGCTGCCCCACCTCAAAGCTGGTGCTCGGAGGTATCTGCAGACATGTATCACCACTTTATAGCAGGAATGTCTGCGCTGAATAACACAAACAGGAACTCAAGAGAGGCGAAACTAGCCTTGGTCTTCCTTCAGCCACTGGGAAGGCAGCTCTCAGGAAGCTGGAGAGCACATTCCCACATCATTTGAGCAGGGGTTACAGGATGACCCATTAACTACCATCACTTTGGGGAGGAACAGCTGCCAGCAGGAAAATGGAAAATGGAGGGGCTATTCTCATAGAAGGATACCAGAGTGGTAATTTACAGGAGGAAAATGGTACAGGGATTGAAGAGAAGTTGGAGACAAGTAAATACGTGTGGGACTAGGAAGGCTGCTACTGCAGGGCTGTGATCAAAGGCTGTTCTCAGATTTGTGGACCAAAAAAGTACAGGCTCTGGAAGATGGCTTTCAGAGCACATATGTGCAGAGCTGGAGCTCATAAAGACTTGAAGAAGCCAATTGCCCTATAAAAAACCCCAGTGACACGGTGTCTAGAATAAGCAATGGATGCAAAGAGCAACCTAGGTGTTTCTCTGCTGTGTCCCAAATGAGCCACTTCCATTGTTTAATAAAAAAGGACTGCAAGCAGCAGTCTGGGATGTACTGGGGAGGTGGGTTCAATCCCCAGGTACATTGAAGTACAGCAGACCGGTGCTGTGCAGGAACATCAGTGCGGGGCTTGCAAGGCTGGCGTAACATCAAGTTTTTATAGACTGCTGAAAAGGGAAAAGGCTTTTGGTCCTGAGTTGTAGTGAGGATAGCAGACACATGTTCCAGCACAGGGAGCCTCTCCCTCCAAGAAAAGGGAGATTTTTCCTGGACAAATCCAGAAAAAGTTCAGCCTTCTTTTTTCCAAAGAGTAAAAAGAAGAAGGGAGGTCCCTCTCAGCAGCTCGTGGATCAGATACCCCTATGCTGCAGTGATGGGATTCCTATGCTGGCCTGGACCCAGTCACAAAGCCCACTGGGCCGACAGAAAGAGGTGGGCTGAGCAGGCTGGACACACACCTTTTCATATCTGCCCTTTGATCCCTCCTTGTTTTGATAGCATGTCACTCCCTGGTTTTATTGCACATTTTTTAAGCACACTTCAGGTCCCACCTCTGTTATTAATAAGCTCTCCACTCATGGAAAAATGTCTTTCTTGAAAGAATGTGGCAAAAACTAGGAGAAATAAAACAGAGCACATGAATTACAATACATCCTTTCCCAGCTCTAACCTCAGACTTTCACCAGATGTTCCTGTTTGTTGCAGGGTGTCTGACTCTGAGTTTGGGGTCTCTTCAAAGGGGAAGGGGAGAGCATAAACTTAAAACAGGATGGGTGGCCTGATGGTGTCCAAACACAGCCAACTATCACCATTAAATCTTGTTTGAGATTTGGCCTCCACTTCTATAGGCTGCACCCCGTTAGGGTCTGAGACACACAATACTAACACAGATGAGGAAGACAGATCCAGTAGACAGATACACTGAAGGCAAGCCAATACATTGAAAACAGCACAACATATGGACTTTCACATCTCTCAGCCTAGGGAAGATTGCTCCCCACAGAGTTGGTCTAGATTGGTCCAGACTAAGTGAGCCATCCCAGCCAGAGAGACTTTTCCCCTCTTTCCCTCTGATTATTTTATAGCCATATATCTCTCACTGCCAGGATCTTTTTTTGATTATGCACAACCTATTCTTCCCCTTTAAAATGGTCTCCTTTACACTCTGTGAGAAGAGTCAGTTTTGTACTAAACAGTTCTGTCCTTCCCAATGTATACGCCTCACAGAAATGTGTAGACTTTTTGATCGTATGGGTTTATCTCCCCACACCCTAAGGCTTAGTGAAACATAAAGTCTTTGGAGGACTGAGTCAGGTCCTCTGCAGTTCTGCCTTCATTGCTGTGAGCTTTCCCATCTGCATCTGATGTCAGGTGAGGTTTGATGTTAGACAATCAGGAGCAGATCACACTGGTTTTTCAAAATGAAGAATGGATCCTAATTTAGGCAGAACCTGAACAATTAATTTCAGCATTGGGAAATCTGAGCAATCCTGGTTTCTCTAACAACCCAACAGAGAATCTACCCCACTGATCTGCACCTCTTATATCAGTGAGACTGTGAGCGAGAATACATTTGCTGACAACTGCAGCCCAACGCCTGTAACTAAAATGTAAATCTGGCCTATAATTTTCTCAGTTGTAGCCTTTATCTTCCAGGTACAATCACAAAAATGAGCCTGCAAAGCCTCTATATTTCTCAATCTAAACATATGTTTTATCATCTGGAATGTGTCTCTTTGGTAACATGGATGTCATTTGGTCATGCAGTGATGGTATGCATATTGTTGCTGTAGCATCTGTTTTAAGGACTCTGGGATTTGGGCTCACCTGTGCATGGGACAGATCTGTGAATGGACATGTCACATAGGATTAAGGATATAAGTCAGCTCTGTCACAGTGAATGGGACAGATGATCTTATCCTGCAGGAAGTCAAACCTAGCCCTCAGGACACTGTTCATATGGCACCTTCCATGTACCTTCTCACCTTGCCACTGTGACTGAACTGCAGGTAGGTGCAACAGTGAAGTGTGGAGATGACAGAGGGGATGAAATAATATGAACACTATATCTTTGCTTGCATCATTGCTTGTTATTGCTTCTGAGCCAGAAGCAGTCCCTGTGGCTGATACCCAATTTCGGAAACCATCCTGTCTCCTGTATCATTAAGCAATATGGACTAGGATCAGCTGTCACCACCTTCATCCTCACCTGGCTGTCAAATTGGTGGGGTATTGTGGAGGAAGGACAAGGAATAGGCAACCACTAAGAGAGAGAATTATGCTTCCCAATCCCTACACCACCTAGTGCTCACCCAGGTGACACAGGCTGGAGATGTTCCTAGCCTTGTCTTTCCAGAGCTCAGTGTGGATGGTGATGATGGCCTTCCCACCCACACAAAACTTAACCCATCCCCTTCAAAGGGAACCAGGCTTCCAGGATTTCCTGTGTGGCAGTGGGCAGGCATATCAGCTCCTCCACTTCCAGTTTTGCTTTTCCACACTCTTTCCCTGCCCTCTCTGTTCCATGCTTCTTTACTTTCAAATGCATTTCTTAAGCAGAGCATGGCCCGTGGGCAAACAGTATCAGGGGGACCAACAGTCCTGCATTCCCATGAGGGAAATTCTGCCCTAGTAGCACAGCTGAAGTTGTCCCAGGCCAGAGAAAACAGGGAGAAAGCACTGTAGGAAGAAGGGATTTTCTGCCTCTAATGCCACATGCTATATAACATGACAGTTGTGTGATTTCCGAAGCAGGTTGCTGTTGGTGAATTTCCATAGCTTGCACAGCTCCAAGGGCTGTTAATGCTGTGTTCACACCCATATTTTCCTACAACATCTGCCTGAAAAGTTTCATCATGTCCTTGAAAGAGAGTGGGTTAGAGAAATGAGCCACCATTGTGAGTATCAGGTTTTGGGCAGCTGGCATGCTGGTGAGCCATTCCTCAGCCTTGCCTGTATGATGGTTACCAGAGACCCAGGGGGAAAAAGGGAGCCAGAAACTGCCAATCCATTTACACTCTCACCTACCCAGACCAAAGCTGTGCTTAATCACTTACACTCAGCATTTCATGTGTATTTAACAACACACATTCTCACAGTCTGCACATAGATGTGACACACACTGCTGGTAGCAGTGAAAGCAGAGAGTGCTAAATCTCCTTGAAAAAGACCCAACCGAATAGAAGCAACACCCCAGCAAAATAAAACATTGAAATATTTGTAAGAGTTTAATAAGCTACATTCAGGAGCTTAACTTTGCACAACCCTGAAGCAAAATGATTTGTTTCATATTTACAGATTTTAGGGTGTTTTTTTTTCAAAACAAGTTTCTATGAAACCATAGCAACAAAGGTCAAAGTGAAGATTTGGAATGATACTGGAATTATTCACAAGGGGAAAAAAAAAATACAAACAATAATCTCTGTTTCGGATTGATGGAATGTAAGATTAAAGCTAAACAGAGAGAAATATTTCAAAATATTTCAGCCAATTTAGTCATCCTGAACCCTGTGAAAGGTAGACATAGAAAACTAGGGGGTTTGGCCAGAAATTGATTAAAACATAATAAATCTGTCTGGTAATTTTCTGATAAGAATGTTATGTGCTTAGATTTCCAAGTTCATTACTGGTCTCTTTCAAGACAAGATACATGAGCAGATTTCACTGAAGTCCTGTTAAAGTGAATCGAATAGAATCAGCAAAAATCTGCATTTTCCTCTCTATTGAATTCCGTTCTTCAAATGCATTTCAGAGAAGACAGAATAGGAAAGTCAAATCAGATACAACTTAACTTACCTTCACACTCGAGTAGATGACATCGGATTTTTCAGGGAAAGCAACATGCTCCGTTTGGGTAGGAGTTGTAAATTCAAGCCAGCAGGTAATTGCTGGTGATTTAAAATCCCTTAAACCAAATTTAAGCACTGTGATGATAAATAATGTACTTTGTGAAAAGTTGTTTGAAGCTTGATGCTCTCGTGTTGCGTTTTGTAACTGTCTGTCTCAGCTAAATAAGCTCCCACTCCTTTCCTCGGCCACTTGCCAACCTTTCTAATTTAAAGCAACTGTGAGCTTGCTGTAAAACTCCTGCTGGAAGGAGCTCAATGTATACCATGGAGCAAGGAGCAAGTGTGTGCTCCAGACTGAAGTGGTATGGCAGAGTCTTAACAGGACATGGGGCATAGCCTCCCCAAGGTAATGTTATATCATCTTTGGAAAGCATGGCAGGCTAAGTTGTCTCCTTCACAGTAAAGACACAGAGAAGAGGAAAAAATCATGCTGCTTCTGGCATGCAGTCCCCTCAGCATGGGATTTGGGAGGAGCAGCATCTGCCTCAAAGTGGAGGAAGAAGCAACAGCCTCAAGTACAGGAAGCGCTCAGAGCTCCTTAAGGACCCTGCTCCCCAAATTGGCCAAAAGACTCACAGTGACTGTAGAAGCACTAGTTCTTGGTCAGAGGCTCTCGGGGCTTTTTCCTAGGTTTCCTCCACTAGTGCAATGTAGGGTGCCCCTCTCATGGGGTGGTTGGGACATTCAAGCTGAACATAACCCCCAAACTTCTTGATTTTGGAGTTTCAAACTTGTGATTTTAGATAGTTTCAAAAGACATTTATGGCAATGATCCTATCTTCTGAGACACTGTCAAGCTTTACAAAACAGAGGCATGGTTTGCAAAGGCATTTGCTTGCTGGGGATGGCTCTGTTCTGCTTTGCTCCAATTAAGATAGCAGGGCATGCAAAATGTTGTTCATACTGGAGAGTTGCCTATGCCCATGTTGAATTCCTCCTCTTTTGCAAGGGAATTGTTTCAACCAGTTATGGTTGACACACGTGATGTGCATTTAGGAATTGACAGAAAAGGTCCCCTGAAGAGTAGCTAAAAGGAAGAAAACAAAAAGCCAAATTATAAAATAATATAGTGGTTTTGGAAATTTCAGTCTCTGAGTTTCCACATGAGTACAACAAACTTTAGTTTAAAAATGAGGAAACTGAAAAGCCTGACCCAGACTATGCCCCAAATAACTCCACGCTGTTGGGAATGCATCCAACTGACTTGCTCATGCTAAGGTGACATGAGGTTCATTGTAGGTGTTTTTAAGACACTTTGGTTTTGTTAGCTGTATTTTCTTTCAGAACTAATGTAGTGAAGATGAAACCTATAGACTGAAATTTTCAAAGGTGTTTGGTGCCCCTAAAATAGGAAATGAATCTTCCGTGACAAAACAAGTCAATGTCCAAGTGCCACTTGAGAGTTGGCTATAAAAATACTGTTCATTGGAATGTTCTAATTTACACGACACTGAAATATTAAGTATTCAAATTGAGAATTAAAAAGAGGTTTTGTATTCAATAAAAGTAAATAAAATATTGTTGCAATGATGGGAAAACCAAAACATTTCTTTTTCTCTAATGGAGTTTCATTCACATACTAAATGGTAATACCTGGGATAGAGAACACTGTTACAAATTCTTATGGTGCTGTGGAAGCTTCACTGTATGATTTTAGAAGTCCCAGTTTTTCCTCAAAGTATAGCGATCAGAGTGTTTTTATTTTGCTCAATGGATCTGCTGTGAACTTGGTTGCAGGTGGGCAGCGGGGAAATTACAAACACCATCCTATCATGTCACTTAAATGCAACTGAATGATTTCTGTATCTCAATTTTCACTCAGCGATCAGGTATCAGGCATATTCTGTAAGGTACTGTCACCTCTAGAAACTTCTAGAAACAATCTGCATGCTTGTGGGATATAGAACTTTTAAAGATCATCCAGAGAATGTTGCTGCTGTTCTCTCCATTGATCTCTTTCTGCTCCTGTTTAAGGAAGCATGAGAGGGTGCTTCCTCGTGATTCTTTCTTGGGGATGCAAGGGAATGTCCATCACATGAGAAAAAACATGTTTTCTAAAGGTCTGTGGAGAAGACTGGCAGGAATTAGGAACCTGAGGTCTGCCACTGATTCATACCTAGCTCTGGACTGAGTCTTCCTCACTTCCATTTACTTACCTGCCTCACAGGAATGTGGCTAAGGACTATATAGGCATTGGGGAAGTAGTAAATAATATTATTCATAGTGATTTTATAGCTGTAATAATAAAAGTATTGTTTTCTTAGCTGTTGATATTTTATGCCCTCTGAAACACCCTGAATAGTTTTCTGTGGTCCACAATACAAAGTTAAAGCACCTTGGCTGTTTAGCTCTTACGTTAGAGGGAAGGAGGCATAAGGAGGAAGATGTCATTAAAGCTTTGTCAGAGGGAAATGGATGTGAGCTCCAACATAACGAGAGTCTTAAAAGGAAAGCATTGAACCTATTTCACTTGCTTACTGGGCTTTCCAGGTGGAGGCAGGAGGCGAGAGTAAAATTGGAGGAGAAACTGCAAAGCGCTATGCAAGCCTCGAAGGCTTTAGTGCTCAACAGAAAACACAGGTTCCGTTTTTTTTGGAAGAAAGATTATATTTTTATAGGCTTGCTCACTGGTGCTTGTGATAGGCTCAGTCTTAATCTATCTAAAGGTACAATTCTATACAACTGTTTCACATTTTAGCACTTCACCAGAACATTGATTTTCTTACTTTGGGTTTTGGCTGGACACAGCTGTGGTAGGATGGAGCTAAACTGGAAACTGATATTTGGCATTCATGTTCTCACAGGTACAACACAACAGCTAGCACAGGGGTTAAGAAAACAGGAAACATCCATCTCAGAGAAATTTTGATGGGGAAGAAAATGCAAGTCTTCACATGGTCTTGTACATGTTGCATAACTGATTGTTGCATCTTGAAAACAAAAAAGCATGAATCCAAGTAATAGGTGTCAATGTGCTCTAAGGAGTACAGTTGTCACACTCTTGACAAATCGTGACTGTTAATCCTCTCATGTGGCAAGCAGCTGAGGCTTTTTCCTGGTGACATCTTTATCTCCTTTTCCTGACCAAAGTGTTTCAAGATTCAGCAGGTTCTAATAAATATCAAAGATATTTCCAACACAAGTGTCTGAACTGGGAATCAAATAAAATCCTTCATCTGCAGTGAACCACTGAGAAGTTGATTTATTGGCAGGAAGGAATTATGATTCTGTGGCATTAATAATTAATAACTGGCATTATAAAGAAAAGTATCCTTTGATGCTGGGATTTGGGATTTTCCTGTGTTATGGCTGAATGCGTTTACATTTAAATATTGCTCAGTTCAATTGCCAAGATGTGAACATAACTGCTCAGAATTCAGCTTGCTTCAATACTGAGAGAATGAGCAGGTTTATATTGGCACAGTGCACTCCAGGAGGTCACAAAGCTGATAAAAGCCAGAAGCTTAATTCTTCCATCATACAAAGTGGTGTGAATGAAGACTAGCTTCATCCAGGTAGTAGGAAATACGCTGTTGTCCAGTGGTCCTAAATGAGAAGAAGAAACAGTTATTACATGGAGATGTGATGTCAAAACACATGGAAGCCTTTGGTTGGGGTAGTTTTTGGTTTCTGGGTTGGTTTTTTTTTTCTATTTTGGTTTGGGTTTTGGGGGGTTGTATTTTGTGTGTCTGTATTTTTTTTTAATTGCTAGCTGTTGGCATTCACAGCTTGGTCAGTAGAAGAGCTCATAAGGTGTTACCAGGATGATAACACAGAAACAGCTAAGAAAGAGATCACTATTAAGGAAACAGAAGAGGGAGTGTGGGCAGTTTGCTTTTAAGGGGTGATACTTTCATGACTCCCAGTCAGTGCACCCACCTGGAGGTGCCCAGCAGGTGAACTGCTGAGGATGGGGGCACATCGATGATGAACAGCTCATGTCCAAATGACTGCAGGTGCTGGGCTCTACACCTCA
This sequence comes from Psilopsiagon aymara, assembly GCA_024733675.1. Taxonomy (NCBI): domain Eukaryota; kingdom Metazoa; phylum Chordata; class Aves; order Psittaciformes; family Psittacidae; genus Psilopsiagon; species Psilopsiagon aymara. The sequence continues at coordinate 16,886 of JANRGW010030371.1, read as the reverse complement.
AGGAAGCATTTGGGTACCAATGGATTAACTCCACATGCATTTTTTATCTATATGAGTTGCAAAGTGCAATTCTAACAGGGCCTGTGAATTTCCAAATGAGTATAATTTATTCTAAGCCAAATTCACTAGAAAACACAGATCAAATCCCGTTTACCGAATGAGATTACCTAACTAAACCCACCTCTCCTCTGCACCTATATTCAGTCATTAGATGCCAATGTGTTAGGGTTTGGAGTCTTAACCAGGCAAAGCGTTGCAGCTCCATTGCCTCTACTATACATCTGCAATTAATATTTTAGTTGGAGTTTCACTTCACCTGCGTATGCCTCCACATGATGAGAGCTGCTTTTTTCCTGCTGTATTTCCCTCTCCTTTCCCTTCAACAGCACACTTTTCCAGCAGGAATCTTAAACATCAGAGCTCAGACTTGTGAAGAGGTTTGATGCCTCAGGCCATAACTGGGAGCCCAGTGAGATTTATGGGACACCTGAAACAAGTGGGGGTACGGCAAGATGACAATATCTGCAAAAAGCAATGTGTTGTCTAAATCTTCTATGTCGTTTTCACTTTTAACAAAGCAGAGAGAGTGACCATTGTGCCAAATGCAGACCAAAGTATCTCTTCTCTAAAAGGTGGATATTTACATTTATCAGAAAGTGTCAGGTTAATGTCACTGTTAACAAAAGTTAGCAAAACAAGGTCTACCTCCACATTACCTTGATGGGATTTAGGACCTCCATGTGGGCTGAGGAGAAGCCCTTTCAGAGGTTCTAAGAATGTTTTACTAAATACCCAGATTTTTATTTCTTCCAAATCCACACAAACGGTCTGTGAAGGAAACAGAAACAAAATGCACGTCTGTGGTTCACATCCCTTTCAGAGCAGGATTGCTGTCTTCATCTCATAGGTGGCTGTACAGATGTACCTCTACCCCAGAGGCACCAGAGCTTCCTCTGCATGAGGTCTCAGCTTATCACTGTCCTTTATTTTGGAAAAGAAAGAGGAAATAAGCTGCCAGTTTATCTTCTACTTGTATTGGATGGAATGAAAACATGCTGGTATTCAAAATAGTGTAATAATAACAGCTTATATTTATTTCTTTTCTGCCAAGAGAAGTCAAGCAGCAACTAAAGATAAGTCTGAATGTAATGCAGAGTGATTTGGAATTAGCACACATGCTGATTTGGGATGATTGGGAAACCAAATACTTCCTCTGAGCATTCTGAACAGTGCACTGAGCTTGTGCTGGTGAGAAGCCAAACTCTGCTGGCCCCAGGGTGGTTGTGGCTGGGCACCTCCTCATTGATGCCTCACAGCAGCCCTGCTGCTACTGCCACACTGTAGGCAGGAACCCCCAGCACTACTCATTAAAACACTAAATCCTAAGATCCTAAGCTTTAATTCAGTTATTGCAATGTAGACCTCTTGGCACTGGAGACCATGAAGAGAGACCATGACAGCAGCAGCAACAAGCACTCCTGCACTCCTTCAGCTTTGCGGTGTCCATTGCCCAGAACTAAAGGGTGTGTTAGAGAAGTCATGTTTTTATAAGCCGCTCATGCAAAATCCTTATGAAGAAGAAAGCTGTAGCCACACACAAAGGTTAAGAACAATCCCCTGCTTCCACGCAATAGTCTTAATTTGCGTTAGAGGTTGACACAAATCTATTCAGCATCACAGATGCGAACTACTTACTTTTATTCTTTTCTACTTCAACAGGATAGGGTAAGAAAGCACTTTTATCCTATTTCATACTGCACAGGGCTATGCATGCAGCACCTCAAGTCATAAAAAGCCACTATCATCTTCCTTATTTTGTTTGCTCAAAGAGAAAGTTACCCGTTTCGTTATGCTTGGTTTATCTGGAAGCAGTTCGCAGTGTGCTAGCTTAGTGCTTTGACCTTTTGCATATTCTGTAGTTGACTGGTTTGGCCATCCATCTTCTCCACTTGTTGAAACCCTCACTTAGCAAAGAAAGGCCAACAGCCAAGACTGCATGAAAAATGTGGAGCAAAAGGAATCAATTAAGAACAGGGTATATTTCATCGTATTTCCCATAGACATTGAAGATTATGAAGAATTTGAAAAGTTGCCTGAGGTGCCTGACTTCACAACTGCTGACAAATTATGACTCTATAACAGTATTTTGATAAATCTTTTGGGCAAAAATAATACTCTTTTGTGATTCCACCACCCCTGTATAAAGAAGTTAATATTCCTGTATCTTGTAGCGTTCTACCATTGTTCTCTTCAGTTTCTGACTATCTTGTCAACTCCTTTAATCTGACACAGCTAAAACCAAACTCCATATTTTCCTTGCCTAATTCCCTGTAACCTATCATTTCTGACTATTCTATCCTCACTTTTGGCCAGGAATGTGGAGTGACAAAAAAAAAAAAAAAAGACAGAGCTGATACGGAGTTACATGTTTAACCACAGCTTTCAGGCAAGGTTCTCCAGAGTATTCTCACTCTGCTGTGCCCATTTACATGTTCAGATTTGTCTTCTTGCTAGTTATGTCAAGCAATCATCCCTCTGACTGCTTCTTGTGAAAGGTTCATTGCCATGAATATTCATGGCATGACTCACTGCCAGCACCCAAACCCTGAACAAATACAGGGGTGAGTCCTATCTTCATTTGAACATTGCTAGTGTTAGGAATATGTACCAAAGCAGCCCTAGAAGCACAGGTGGAAAAGAAGATCTAACCTTTCCAACGAGGTCCCTAATCACAGGGCTAAGGAGCAAATAACACTCCCATTTCCTCAGTGACTCTAGGATTCACAACTTCTCCTCTGCAGTATGGCACAGCTTCAGCAGAGGGGTAGAGAATGTCCTTTGTGTGGAGAAGCCCACGGTCTGTCTCGTCAGGACACCTTCCTGAGCAGCTCCAACTCCCTCAGGCTCAGGGTAGCTCTTAACCTGCATATTAAACTCCCCTGGACAACTGAAATTTATAAGAGGCTATCAAGCCCTTGGATGTGGAAGGCTGCAGCTATTCTAATCATATTTTACAAGGACAGGGTACTTAAGGGAGGTGCAGAGAACATCATGAACCTCTCAAAAGTGGGGTTCATGAATGTGTTTCAAGCACTACTGGCCTTGAGCATAGGTGAAAAAATTCACTGTAAAAGAATTCAAACCTCAAAAAAGTGAATTTTTAAGTGTACACGCATGATAATCTGAGCTGAAATGTTGGCAGTCCTGTCCAGACAGAAATATGGCCCTCGGATGAGTCTCAGCCCAGTTACGCAGTCTCAAAACTCATGATTAAGTTCTGTCTGATGAGAATGGTTTGTACGAATGGAAGAACTAAGAAAGTCCCTTACGTGAAGAGGGGCAGGATTTGTACGTAATTCGGGAGTCCTGTCTTCCAACCTACCCAATGTGGCCCTTGATCTGTGCATCTCTGTGGCAGAAAGGGCAGCTGCTGAGGGCAGCTTGGGGCTCACACCATCAGACAGTCAGCCAGACAGTCTTTAGAGCTATCTTCAATACCCAGCAAATATCAGCCTCGCACACTAGGCACCATATGGTTCTCCATGACTGCACGTACAGCTGTCTTGGGTTTGAGGAAAGCTTTATCTGACACCCTCCTGCAAATGATTCAAGGGTTACTCCAGGATAAAATGGCAATTGCTCAAGAAAACCACACTACATATGGATACACACTTACATTCATTTCTGTGGTTCCTTTGCTGACTGGGTGATAGACTGCCTTCCCGGCTGCTAAATTGCTATCAGAGGTGGCATTTCTTTATAAAATGCCCTTTAGTTTAATAGGAAGAGAATTATTTTAATTTTTAACTGACACCATCCCCAAACTAAGACAAAACAAATGCAGGGAGGCTGAAGCTCAATTAAATACAGGCGGCACCGTTGTACAACAGTGGAGCAGGATGCAGCCTATGTTAGAAACAGATACCTAACTGCAGGGGCTCAGCCACTTTGGAAAGACTGGAAAGATCCATGCCATTAAATTTCTGTCCATAAAACTTTATTGTTTATGGGTGCCTTTCCAAGTGAGTAGGCTGTTGGCTGCACACATTTCCTGACCTATACAAGCTCTCTGACGCTAATGGTAACAAAATATAGCTAGTAACTTTCTGAAATTAAATGTCTGATTCAGAGCAAACAAATAGCTGCTGTCACAATTAGCTTGACAACTTAAACTGCTGAGGTAGCATAACAGCACTGACCAGAAGGAGCAATTTATCCTGAAAAGCCCAAACATTTATTTTCTTAGCAGAAAAACATTTCTTTAATGCCTTCAGAGATGCATCAGAAAGGCCAGAAGTTTAAGTTAGGGAACTCAGCAGCACAGCTAAAGGTTTTAATTCTCATCCTAAACCTCCAGCGTGTGCTGTCACTGTGGAGACCTGATGCTACCTTTGAGCAACTTCTGTCTGCTCAATATCCGGTTTTCAAATATACAGACACTCGGGAACCAGCTATCCCAGGGTGCAATCCAGAACACAGGCTGAGCTTACCTACCAGTTCTCTGCAGCTAAAATGGGGTGTCTTCCCCCAGCATCCTGCCCTGCTAAGCTGTGCCTTACCACTGCTGGTCCTTCCACTCATAGGACACCCCTGTGGGCAGAATCAGCCCATTGACCCAGCAAGAAGTTCCATCTTTCTTCTGCCAAATGAACCAGCTGAAAGAGTCACCGGAAGACACAGGGTGCATCAAAGATGGTGCAAAGGACCACCGCAGGGAGCAGGGATGTGGCACGTGTGGGGCTGTGGCCACTGGCCCTGGAGGTGCTCACCCATGGCAGACAGGAGGTTAGAATGGCTGAATGTGTTGAATGTGTTGCCACCCACTGGCATCACCACCCTTTTCACTGCAGGCTGCCAAGCCCACACCAAGTGTCAGTGGCATATGTTGGGCTGCACAGGATGCTGCAGTTCATGGCCATGAACATGGGAGGAAGCAGTGATACTGCTTGCTGAGACAGGGAGTGCACTAACTTGCCTAGATAGTGGGGTTTGATTTAGGATTGCAGGACATTATTTTTTAGAGATCAGTGTCCATGAGTCTTTGTTCTAGGTTTTTATTGGAGTACCTCAAGCAGAAGATGCTAAAACCTCATGGTCCCTTCCCATGGTGTTGTGGCTCTCAGCATCCCTTCTCTGTGGCTGTCATGGTTTAAGCCGTAAAACAGCCATGCAGTTTGCTACATGGAGAATCGAAAGAATGCAGCTCCCACTGGTTGAGATAAGAACAGTTTAGTAACTGAGGTATAACACAAACCACTACTGCTACCACCAATAATAATAATGACAAG
>JANRGW010030370.1:1878-44592 GCA_024733675.1 Psilopsiagon aymara | reverse complement strand
GGCTGAAAGTCAAAAACGCAGCACTGCACCAGCTACTAAGAAGGAGAAAAATGACTGCTACTGCTGAACCCAGGACAAGGTCTCAGTTTCCAGCTAGTGATACTCCAAAATTAATTCAGAGGATCTATGGTCTCCTCCCCCTCCTGCCTGTACAGAGCACAGCCCTGGTCTCTGCAAAGCTGGGGGGAGTTTTGCGGTTGGCATCTTCTGTCCCAGGTATAAAGGGAAGCAAGGCAGTGAAAACAAAACACACAGCAAATTCCTGTGTGCCTGAGCCATGCAAAGTGGTGGGTACCCAGCAGCAAGGGCCTTGGCCACATTATCCATGCAGGAAGCCCTCACCAGCCTGGAAGGAGCTACCGCGGATATCCTGCCACCGCGGCACAGCCCCAGGCCCTGGAGTGAGCGGCCAAGCACTGCCTGGCCCACCTGACCCTGGGGCTGCAGGAGCTGCGAGCCCTGCCCCGTGTGAGCAGATGACAGGAAGAAATCAATTAGGAGGAGAAGAGTTGTTTGAGTGTTTTGCTGTGGATCTCTCCCTCCCGCTGCCCGGCTCCTTTCCCACACGGCCCCGGGGAGAGCAACTGGCGGCAGCGCACGAGAAGTGCTGCAGATGGATGGAGTGCCACAGGCACATCTGGATGCATCGGCGCGCAGGTGCCGGTCCGGTCCCTGCCAGCTGCCCGGCTGCCCCAGGTGTTCGTGGCCAAGGGATGAAAGGGGAGAGGAGTCTCCCTCCTTGCTTGGAGCACAGCGAGGCAGGCAGCGTGCTGGAGAGCTGAAGGAAGGCAGCAAACCCTGCCCCAAAACACCCGTGGGGCTGGATTGCCCTGCCATGGGGGTGCCTGGGGCTGGACATGGTGGCTCCTGCCTTGCAAACCAGCCCCACAGGCACTGCTGAACTGACCTGGCGCGGCTATGGCTGAGTACAACCACCAGTGTGGGGGAAGCACTCCTAATGTACCCATGGTGGAGGCATGGATTTCTCAGTACTGGAAAAGGCCATCTCCTAACTCCTGCTGCCATCCTGGAGGGGTGCTGAACCACATGCCATCTTGAGAGACAGAAAAATTGTTCATGGAAATAAAGGTTGGTAGTTGCCTAGGTACAAAATGATCATGTCCTCTGGTTTTTTTTGGTGCAAAAGGAAAAGTTAAATTTCACTGCTGATTAGTGACATTTGGTGCTTTGGTTGCTAGCAAGAATGGGCTCAATGACCTGGGAGAGAGAGCAAGAGAAATGTTAATTGTCATTGTGAACAGCTATTTTCTTAAATGTCCCAACCCCTAAACTCAGAGGCTTGAGAGGTTGTGCCCAACCAGTTCAGAAGGGAGTAAAACTAACTCAAGTTACATGTGTATATTTCTAAAGAAATTGATGTTTGTGGGGGTTATGTGTGGGTGTGCACACATACGTATGTTTGCACACACATAGAAATGGAGCTGGAAATCCACTAGTAAGGGGCGAGATGCTTTGAAGTCTTTCGTGGACACCAAATGTGCACACTGGTGGCCTTCAAGAATAGCCAACAGGAGAGGTGGTCTTCATGGTTTCCTTCCAACCTTTGACATTCCACATTGATTGTGATGTGTCTGGAAATATCAGTGTTCATGTTACATGGACACATATACACTAGCAGGAGGGGAAGTGTTGTAGAGAGTATTGTCTAGAAGTGAGGAACAGCATAGAATTGGTAAAATAAAGAATAATGGCTAACTGTTGTACAAAGTTATAGTTAAAAGCAATTAATGTTTTTTTTTAAAAGGCATATTAGTAGCGCAAGAAATCTGAATAACAGTGTGTCACTAAATGGAAATTATAAACTGTCAGTCAAACATTGCATAAAAAGGCTTTGCAATCAGTAAATATTCCTCTTGTGCATTTGGGAATGAACATGTGCTGTATTTGCATCCCAAGAAGATGACAATGATGAGGACGCCTGGCTTTCCAGCCCCACGTTGGCTCCAGCTCCTCAGGGCTCTGGGGCAGCTCAGATTCCTGGAGGGTGGTAAGGGCTTTGGCCAAGGACCTCCCTGCAGCTGCTGCTGTGATTGTGCAGTCTCCAGGCCTATCCTCTGTGATGGGCTTCTGCAAAAACTTCCCCCCTTCCCAGTGAGTCCTTCCTCATTCCTCTTTGTGTATTTTGCCAAGCCAGGTTGCGCAGGCCTGCTGGAGTGGGTCCCTGGTGACAGTGGGGTCCCTGCTTTGCAGGGCTGTCTGTCCCATCTTGCCTGGACAAATCCCATCACACCCTTGCAGTGGTACACTTTTCCCTAAGCCAGCTGGCCCCACATAGATGGGGCTGCGCTCACCAAACCAGGCAGCACATGATTTAAAGCTGCCCTTTGGGGGCAGTTCCCTTCTCTGTGCGCACCGTTTTTACCATCAGTCATTATATTAATGGGACTCTCAGTGCATCTTTTTTTCTGATGTGCAGCTTGTATAAATAAGCAGTTACAAAAGAGATTTCAGTAGCTCCCACTGCAGGCTTGACTTTGGCCAACATCTGGGGAAGCCTCTCAAAATAGCATTTATTATCTGTTTTCCGTACAAGAAGGTTCTCAGTTGGCTTCCATCAAGTCAGCAAGCAAAGGTGTATTTCTCTAGACTGGTCTTATTTGTGATTTCATTGGTTACTCCTCTCTTTAAAGAGGCTGTTGGAGCTTTTTGATTTCTCACAAGCTAATAATGGAAATTACAAAGGAACTTCAGGTTGGTTGGTTGGCTCCTGTTTGATGAAACAGCTTGCCTTAGCTGTGAACACACTGTATCTCCTGCAGGACATCCTCACTCTGCTAATGTCCCGCACATCACTGCATCTCAACCTGACTACACAGAAGTATTCTAGTGCTGAGCCGAGCACTCATAGATCATATTTACATTGCTCTTCCCAGCCTGTGATGTTTGTTAGCTATTCCCATCACACCACCGCCCTGCATGTCGGAAAGTTTGGAGATGTATGGTACCTGACAGCTTGCAATTAAGGGTTCAGCCAGGCTGTGTAGTGATAGCGCTTTGCCCTCCCTGAAGGATACAGATTGCCTTCCTTCAAGAGGGCTGTTTGATACATTCAGATTGCTTTTGTTTGCTTTTCTCTATGGAGAAGGGTTTGTTTGCCTGCTTTTAATTTCTACACCCTTTTTTCTGTCCTGCTGGAAGCTGGACTAGAATGAGTTACTACAGAGTTTAGCATCAGAGGCACTGCTCTGCTTGTTTCATAGATGTACTGCTAGTTATCAAAGTGACATAAGACAATAAAGAATCATTTTCTTCTTTGCCTTCCCAGTAAGGACAGGGCAGATGTGTGCAGTCCAGAAATACTGACCCCCACAGCAAGCGCAACCTCTGAAGTGGCTCAGCAGAAACCAAGGCTTTCCAGATGCATGGTAAGACAACAAGGCTGGCAGGGGGCCCTGCAGTGACCTGTGTGGGGCATGGAGTCCCTGCCTGTCTGTGGCACCACGTGAAGGGGACAGTCAAGTGCCTCGGGTCCAGTTTTGCTTCTGGATGGAGTTGGGATGCAGTTGGGGGCCATCTTCATTGTTGCATCCCCTCCCCAGGGACTTCCTTGGGATGGCAGCGAGGGTACAGGGACAGTATCCAGAGCTTCATTCTTGCTTCTGCAAAATCCACAGTGTGCAAACTCCAGTTCAACCCCAGCATTAAAAAGAGCATAAGGGCTCGGGTGCCTCCACCAAGGGGAAGAGGCAGCTGGCTCCTGTGTTGGCCCTGCGGGTGGCCACCAAAGGGGACAGGGGCTGAAAGTGCTGTGGGGCTGCTTGTTGGTGCAGTGCCGCTGACCTGGTCTTGCTGGTGATGCTGGAACAAACAGCCCTCACTGGCTGTGTCTGTGGTGTTGCTTCAGTTCTCACAGTGTTCGCCCCAAATCCAAGCAGCAGTTGGGCACAGCAAATGACCTACAAGCTTTCACCACTCAGGCAGGCTCATAGGAGAGAAAGTGCAAACGTTAATAATAGCCCAAGAATCACAGAAGCATAGAATGGTTACTGTTGGAAAGACCTTGAGATCGCCTGGTTCCAAACCCCTGCAGGGGGCAGGGAAACCTCCCCCTAGACCAGGTTGCTCAGGGCCCCATCCAGCCTGGCCTTGAGCGCTGCCAAGGATGGGACAGCCACAACTTCCCTGGGCAACCTAAGCCAGTGCCTCACCACCCTCACAGTACAGAATTTCATCCTTATGTCTAACCTAGATCTTTCTTGTTTAAGTTTAAACCCAACACCCCTTGTCCTGTCACTACGGTTCCTAATGAAGAGTCCCTCCCCAGCATCCCTATAGGCCCCCTGCAGATACTGGAAGCTGCTATGAGGTCTCCATGCAGCCTTCTCTTCTCCAGGCTGAACAGCCACAATTTTCTTAGCCTGTTGAAAGAAGTTTGGCTTTACTGTGCGACCCCTCACTTTCTCTGGTGAGAGATCCAGTACCGAGCCACCCTGCTTTGCTGCGCAGGGTGAGTGAAGCTGTGCTTGAGCCAGTGAAATCCCATCCCATCCCATTGTCTCAGCAACCCCATTTAACATCACTGCCCACTTGGAAAAGTCCCTTGGGTTAGTCCAGGAATAAAATTTCCCGTTTTCCCCTCCTTATTTGTAACGTTTCTGCTATGCTGATAGCTCCAATTTGTTACAGTGAACAAAAAGGGCTTCATGAACCTTGTCGGGAGAGTGGTCTCTGTGGAGAGGGCTGTCCCTCCCCAGCTCCAAAGGGTGCCCCTGCTGGATCTGGGAGAGGCAGATACTGGGGGATTAGCGTGCGGCGCTGGAAGGGCTGCAGCCGGAGGGGAGGCTTGGCACTGCCGCCTGGATGAGAGCTCGCAACAATGGCGAGCTGCAGCCTGCCAAATCTCAACACAGCAGGCAAGGCTAGGCTCAGCTCTAGCTACACGGGAGCCGTGTAGGACCCTCCATTTTGGAAGAGCGCTAGCAAGGTCTGGCACTTGGAATTCTTGGCATCCACAAGTGTCTTCGCTCTTTCTTATCCCCTCCTGTTCCCAGTAGATTTTGCATCCTTTACAATGGATAAATTATACATGCAGAGTTTACTCTCCTACCCGAGCTTTGAGAATACCCCAGTGCCAGCCAAAGGAGCTGGTGCATGGGGGAATAGCCAGGAATGTTTAAAATAGTCTGGCCATGTGACTTTGGGGATTTGAAAAGGGAAAAAAGGGGGGAAAAAAACCCTTTCCCCCAGCACATTAAACGCAAGCGAACTGCTTTTCATGGGAGGGAGCCATGAACTGATGATCTGTGTACCAGTCACGAGCCAGCAGCCCTGGTTTCCCTCCTGGCTGCGCAAGTGGCTGCATCTGGGCCCTAGGGTGAAGCACGCGGCGCCAGAGCTGCACGGAGGATGGCTGGATCCATCCTGGGCCGCGGTGGAGGCAGCCACCATCGGGAACGCGGGAAGGTGGCACAGCGCTCCTGTCCCTCCCTCTTTGGCTGGTGCTGAATGATTAAAACCGAGGGCGGGTGTACCTGCACTTGTACATACAGCTTGTTCTGTGTCAGCTCTTTATAGGGAGGAAAACCAGCCGTGAAAAGGGAGACGCAGGCGATGCAGATCCCAGTTGGGCAGGGAACCAGCTGGGAGAAGCAGGGCGCTCAGCCCCAGTGCTCCTCCCTACCTGGCTGCCCACCTGCCCCCCCTTTGCCTGTCCCCACATATCCCTGCCTGCGGGGCGCCCACTAGACCTGTCCTGCTGTGTCCAGTCCTGGGAAAGCCCCATCCACCCAGGGATGGATGCACGGACTGTGCTCCCCCATCTTCCGGTGGCTCCCCATGCCCTGCTCCTGAGGGGCAGAGGGGCAGCAGTATTAACGAAGCTTTTAATGACGGCTACCGGCTTGTACTACAAGCATCTGAGTCTCATTTGAATTCAGGCAACTTTAAGCTCTTTTGGCAGTATAAAAGGGCCTGAAAGTGGATTCCAGTCACATGTGCGCTTGCTTTTAGACTCCAGCACAGTGCCAGCATGATGTAAAGGGGCCTCCGTGAGCCGGAGAATCAGGCCCTGCATATTTTACACTCTTTTATAGCTTACTGTGACTCTGCTTATCTCTAACAGTTAAAAACCGAGTGCCAATGGTCTACACGCTGGATACGTATCATGCAAAACCAAATATAGCACGGCTCAAGAACACTCTTTGCATAATGTACATATGTATTTCATTTATTTTTGTAAAAATTCTGCTTAAGCATATGGAAGGGAAGGAGTGATAACACTGCCTAGAGGCAGATATAATGTGGTCAGGCAATGTGCAAGCTTCCTCACACAGCTCGAGGAATGTGCCTGAGTTTGAAGTTGTTACATGAGTCCTGGACAATTCCTTAGTGGGGAGAAGCAAGTAGGTCATACAGATGATTTTGTGACTAGGGTCTTCCTTCACATGAGATGGCAGAGACCCTCCAAATGCATTTCACCTGGGGCTTATGTTTTCTAACCTAGAACTATGGATGTGCAAGACTCCGGCTGAAAATAACCATGTAGATCCATATTTAGGAGCCTGCATGCATGAATTTTTCTTCAAACTTTTGGCTTGCCAAATCGACGCTGTCCTACCAGTAATTCTACAAACCCTCTGGCTTACATTGCATAGCACAGCCACTACCACCAATTGCAAAGAAAGGGGAAAAAAGGAGGAAGGCAAGCCACTAACAGAATAAATAACCACAATTAATAAAACTCAAAGCTCCTTGTCCTCCCTGGGCAGGGACAGCCAGACAGGACTGACCCCAGTGCCTGGCCCTGAAAGATGCTGGGCTCCTGCCAGTGCTTCAGACAAGAGCTGTGCTTTGTTCGGCTCGAAGTGTGCCTCTGTCCTTGCTGCCTTTTCCTACTTCCCTTGTATGCAGACGAAATTGTATTTCTAAAAACCAGAGTGGCTGCTGCTAGAGATTGGGGTAAACCACGTGTTGGCTTTGACTTGTGCATTCATCCCCTCTCAGTTGTGGTGGGATCTGTTTGACACTGCATCGCATGTATCAGCTTCTGGATGCTTGGCCAAAGCCAACCCCAAGCCTTCTGGGGCCCTTCGCCAAACCTCATGAGCTTGCGGTACTGAGGGGATCTTCCTGTCCTGCTGTGGCTCCCAGCAAGCAGGAAAGCTGGGACTACTGAACTGGCTGGCCTCTTGCTTTCCCTTACTGATCTCTGCTGGATTTAACCCTGATTTTTAAAGGTGCAAACGACCGGAAATCCATACATGTTAGCATTAGCTGATTTTTGCAGCTCAAGCAGCGTGTGAAGCATTTCGAAGCCAGTGTGCAGAAGGCAGCTGCCCATACTGGGGGACACACTATCTAAGGGCTGGTCTTTCAAGCTGGTTGCGTCTTGGGTGAACAAAGTACCCAAACATAATCAGGAGTTCATATTTAAGATCATCTTGTTCAGGAAAACAACAAAGCCTGTGTTTAGCTGTAAGTGTATAATTTAGTGTAATTCATCTAAAAGGTGCGCTTCCCTAAACAGGCACCGTGCAAACACACCCAAGATAAGTCAGTGGGCTTTACTTCTGAGCAGCGTTAACTGGTGTATAAAGCACCAGCATATGGGTCTAAATGGCTTGATGGAGAGGGATTGATGAAGAAACAGAGATTACAGTGACATCCACATGTGTTTACTTATGGACACAGGCGCAGGTTTAAATCACAGACATGCCTTTTACCCATGGGTTTGTGTAGATTTCAGCTCATGGGCTTTAGTTTAGAAATTGGGAAATCCTTGGGCATGGCATTATCTTACTGGTGTGCAAACACATTCTGCTGAGAGACTGTCTGAAGAAGGAATTAGAAAGTCTGGTCTGAGTGAGAACAGGTTGGAGCAGAGATGTTTTAAGAGGACAAAGAGCTGTCGTTGTATGAACATACGTAACAGGCAGCACCATCCAGCGAAAAGATACCTTTTTCTGTGTTGAGCTCTCTCTTTCTATCCTGAGCCAAATCTTAATCTAAATTTTTTACTGGTGCAAAGTGATTTGCTTAATATAGTCTTACACAGCTGTAACTGAGAATAAAATTAGATCTTAGTGTGCTAACTGGGGCAATGACCCAGAGGAGCAGTTCAGCATACGCTTAGTGTGAAGTATGAGAGCCACGCCACCCAAGTTGGTGAGGGTATGCCTAAGCTTTAGGTTAAGCATCATATCAAGTATTTGGAGCACACAGTTCACATGAGCTGGTGTCTAACCTCACCCCATTTCTGCTTAGATACCTCAAACTTCTAAACATTTTCATATTAAAATAGTGTGGCTTTTTGCAGGGAACAATTATCATTTTCCTACCTTCCTCGGAGGAAAATTGCCCTCCGAATTAAGGGGTGAATTTCATTTTAGAAGAACTGCAGTATTAGAGACAAAGACATCTCTCCTCTACTGACCTTCATCCCTGTAGCACTGGGTGTTCTCTGCTGCTTCTGCAATGGAAGAATTAGAGAGAGGTGTTTGTAGGGATATCAGTGGTTTGCTGGCTTGAAGACTGTACAAGATAGGAGGACTGGATTTTAATTTAAACTGTTAATTTGGAAGGAAGCAATAAAACAGAAAAGCATATAAAGATTTACTTGCCCAAAACCTTTGAAATGTCTACTATTTTTAGAATGCTTTGCAAATGCTTTTCATGCAAATGTACATGCACGTATACATACGTATGTATATCTCTGTTATGTAAATCAACTCTGGCTTCTTATTCACTGTGTTAACGAGCTTCGAAAAGACTTTGGCATTTCCTTTTCTGTGACTGCATTTTTGTTTTTAAAGAAATAATTAAACCTGCATATCATAAAGGTACTTTTAGAGCAGACAGGCTCCAATAGCTCTATTCAAGCCAAATATGAGCTGGTTGTGCAAGCAGTCCCCTGAAGTACTTCCATAACACCTGATGAACTTAACTGCTCACTTGAAGCTGATGCTGAAGCATGTGGCTGAATTGAGGCCTTACCCAGTGATTTGGGGTGCTTGGTTTGGGCAGCTCTGGGTGTGCAGTGAGCGCAGCTCTTGCCTTGCTGAGGGCGTCTCCTGGAATAAAAATTCTGTTCCCTAGGTCTCCACACAAGCCTCCATCCTGCTGGCAGTGAGTCAGGAGATGACTACTGCAGACCCTTTCAGTGCAACACCACCTTTTATAAAGTCATCAAAACCCAGAGGGAAGCCAAGATTCCCCAAGTCTGGATTGCATCGCAGTGTCCAGTAAGCAGAGATGTACATTGTGTTTATGCCTGAAATGGAAACACGAGCTGCTGCTTGCTTCTACAGCTTCAAGGCAGCAGCCAACAAATTCTCTCTGGAGCCCAAGTGCTAGTCCCAGCAGAGAGCCGACCATACTGGCTGAGAACAAAGGTGAACAGCAGGTCCCAGCCCGCAGGTGCTGGAGCATCTGCAGAGCAGCAGCCAGATTGGGATGCGCACCAGAGGATATCTGCAGATAAAATGGTTGGGTCCCACCGCATCTGTAAGAGGAATAAAATGTCCGGCAGCCAGAAAACATCTTGTGAGTAGAAGGATGTTTCTTAATAGCAGCTCTGCCCATGTCTGTCTCTGGCTGCTTTGTGTGACTTTCCTGTTCACTTTAGCTGTCTGTACTGGACACCAAAGGATACGAAGTGGGATTATTTTACACCCAAGTTGTATATCCCATAAGAAAAGGAGCACCCTGCTGTGCCAACTAGTGGTTTCCACACAGTGGCAATGCATAGAAAACAAACACTGACTTTGAAAAGTAAAACCCTCCAGGGAGTCACTACTCTCCCTGGGTAAATATTATTTACTATGCAGGAGCTCCATTCGTTCCAGGGACATATTTAACCTGTTGCCTAGATTTTAATATAGTTCACGTTGTCATATCACACCAAGCTATGAGCTGCCTTTAGCGGGTAAGAAGAATGGGCTCAAAGGGCTGGGTTTTGTTGGTTATAAATAATGTTTATTGTTGCAGATTAATGAAGGAGCTGCCAGTGCAGAGCATCAGGTAATGGAGGCAGAGCACTGATGTTCTTTCCCCATAGACTGCTATCCTGGCATACCAGGGATGAGAGGAATGATTGCCCCTGGCTCTCGGTTTCCACTGGGGTCTGAGTGCTGAGCTCCATCCAGAGGGGTGAAACCGAGCAGGTTCCATGTCGCCTGCATTCCCTGAATATTCATCGCTGCTGCTCAAAAAGGAAAAGAAAAAAAAAAAAGGAAAGAAGAAAGCAGCCACATTTTCTGTGGCAACTCAAGCTGGGGGGAAAGGCCAAGATAAATGGATACTTTCAAGGTCATTAGCTTGTGGATATCGCAGTTTGTATTGCACTGCCAGGTCTCGGCTTGGAGAGGTTATAAATGTTTTCTGTCTGGAGCAGGGAGCTCATTGTTGGAGTTTGGATTCTCCGCTTGGCTGACAGTGAAAAATCCAAATTCTGGTGGAGCAGGGCATCCCTCGCTGCCTGGGAGGTCTTTTGTCTGTTCATCTGTAGCAGAAAACACAGGAGTTACATGTGGGGTTAAAGATACGGTGATGCCTTGCTGCTATGGTTGCCATCACCAAAACTGCTGCTGGGCAGCTGACCTTCCCGACAGGCCACCGAAAGAGACGCAAGGTGAAGTGTTGTTTGCTCTCCAAGAGAATCGCCTTGGAAGGATGTCCAGTCCTCTCCATCCTCACCGGCCAGCAGCACCAGGTGTGTTGAGAAGAGACATAGGGAGGAATTGAGTCAGAAACCAGGGCATGGGGCAAGGCACCATCTCTCAACCCTGGCAGACTGCAGGTTTTGGGGGCAACCCTGAGCCGAGGCAGTGGAGCACGTTTTGCAGGTGCAGCGGGTGCAGCGCCGCAGCAGGTGAGTCCACCTGGCCACATGCAGGAGGCTTTCCTCACCTCTGCTTCCAGACCTGGCAGAAGTCACTGCTTTTGGCCGTGTGGTTGTGGGAGTCAACAGCCCCGTGTCATGGTTTAACCCCAGCTGGTGGCCAAGTACCAGGCAGCCGCTCACTAACACCCCCCAGCCCAGTGGGATAGGGAAGAGAATCAGAAAAAAATGAAAACCCATGGGCTGAGATAAGAACAGTTTAATAATTAAAAACCAAAATGTGATGTATTACTAATAGTAATAATGAAAAGGGAAATAATAAAGAGAGAGAGCAATATGAAACTAAAAAACCTCCAACAAACAATGGTGATGAACACCCGACTGATACTCAGCCCTATCCAAGCAGCTATCTGGTCCTTCTGGGTAACTGCCCCCAGTTTATATACTGGGCATGACGTGCTGTGGTATGGAATATCCCTTTGGCTAGTTTGGATCAGGTGTCCTGGCTCTGCTTCATCCTGGCTTCCACTGCTCCCTGGCAGAGCATGAGACTGAAAAGTCCTTGATCAGGGTAAGTGCTACTGAGCAGCAACTAAAGCATCGGTGTGGTATCAGCGTTCTCAGACTAAAGGTGAAACACAGCTCTGCATGACCTACTAGAAGAAAACTAACTCTATCCCCGCCGAAACCGGGACTTCCCTGCACATGTCTCTTCTCCCAACTGCTTAAGTCCCTTGAGGGGGTTGGAGGTGCAGATGCACAGCCATGATGGCAGCAACACCCAGCCTCTGAGGAGGGAACTGGTGTCACCCTGCTTGGCTAACCACATCTCTTCTGCCTTTTCCCGTTGTTTTGCCACCCAGCAGCAACCCTGGGCATGCGTAGGGTGTGTACAAGAGCAGACATTCTTCTCTCATTGCCTTGTCTTGACAGCTGCTGCATGACGCTATGTAAGACCAGAGTTCTTCTTTCAAAATCAGTTATTCTCCATCCGCACAAGTGCAGGATGTGTTTGCCTGGTGGATTGACACTGCTCCCATATTCTCAGGCCCCACGGATTACAGGGGACTCAGAAATGGTGCAGATAAATTGTCATTTGGGGTCAATGCCACAGACTGAAATGGGTAGAAAATTCCAGCTATTTGGTGCTCAGTCAGGCCAGATGTTTTATAGCCTCTGGTGGAATAACACTAGATGTATTTCACCGCAGTAAAGGTCAAAGATGGACTCTAAAATAAGTGGAGCCAGCATTTTTGATGGCTTTCAGATTAGAGGAATATTTATTGGCAGATAATGTCTGCAGAACAAAACCTTCTTGCTCATGGATGGGGGAAGGGTTTCAGCAGTGGTTGGGACCTCCAGGAGCCATCAGGTCTCACAGACCTCAGGCACAGAGGGATTTTGCTGTCTCCACAGGGACTTTGCTGTCTTCTAGGGCATGAAAGGCACCCTGATAAATGGAGCCAAGCCCCTCTGCCCCTTGACCTTGGACTGATAAAGGGACTCCATTAGTGGCTAACCAGAGGGATTTCTGTTCATCATTTCCAAGTCGTGACACTGAAGCACGAGGAACCTGGGAGCTGCAACCTCTGGCATCTCCATGACCTCTCCATTCCTTAACACACCAAGCCTGCAGGTCTGGCTTGTCTGCTGCCTGCACTGGCTTGATAGCTGTGGAAAGATATCTTTCCAAGCCCTTTCTCCTCACTGCCTCCAGAGGCAAAGTCCCAAGAGCCTTCAAAAAGCCGCTGCTCTTTAGGGATGCCTCAGCACAGAGCAGCTAACATTTATTCCTGCTCATTCACAGCAGGCTCTGCAGGACAGCTGGACCGATCTGAGATTTAACTGCCAGGTATAGGTCCATGCTGCTGCTGAATGTATCCCCCAGATAACCCTCTGTGGAAGTTTTAGTTTATATAAAAATCCATCCCCAAGCATATATAAACTAGAGGCTGCAATAATACAATTTGAGAGTGGATAGGGCATGAATTAGCAGTGCTTTTCCAGAGATATCTCTGAAATGGCACACAGAAATACTGAGAGCAGATGTTATGTTGCTTTTAGAGGACGAAAATGGGTCAGACCTTATAGCAGAGTTTCTAACCACCACGTAGTCTCTGCTGTCCTATATTTCTCAGGATGAGAGCAGGGAACACTAACTCCTGCTCCAGGTACCCCAAACCCCTGGAACTCTTTCCCTTCTAAACTGCTACTGAGGTGGTGCTGATGTGTGTGAGATGAAGGTCTGCCTTCCCCTATATGGTCTTCAGGAAAATAAGCTGTCTCCACATCTGAATCAGGCAAAAGCAGGACGGTCACCCCAGATATCACCATCCTAAGAATCAGTGTTCAGGGTGCAAACAGACCCCAGGAAGCATGGGACAAAGCCCAGAGGGCTGCAAAGTGCTCTGGATGCGGTGTTACACCATGGCCAGGGGCTGGAGGGGAGGCAGAAGACCCATGAGACCCGTTTGACGCCAGGCATTGAGCACAGACCTGGCAGCCGGGGCAGGAGCCGTGCTGGGTCTGGAAACCAGGGACTGTGGCAGGTTGTGCCTGCAGCCAAGGCAGGGCTGACCTTGGCTGAGGTGGAGTGGATGGATAGCCACGAGGCACCGGCAGGACCTCCCCGACAGACACACCAGCCTGAAATGTGAGGCCTCCGATCAGGAGCCAGGTCATTTGCCTTTGCCTTGTCAGTGTCCTGGGATGACCTGGACACCGAACCACTTCAGGCTGACTCGATGAGCCTGCAGATGCTCAGACAAATAGCTCACCATCACCTTAACCCATTCGGTTTGGCTAGCAGAACTACAGTTCTGTGTTGTGAGTTTTTTTGGCATTTGTTTTTTTTTTTAAAGGTTTGGTATTTTTTTGAAGTGGTAATTTCCATTATGGAGGGTCTTCCTGATGAACAACCTTCAAGCCATTTGATGCTCATTGGAAAGTGAGGTTTCCCTGGGTAGCAGCAGTGAAAAGTTGCACTGGTGTTTTCTGCATATTACCAAGGTCTGTATTGCCCTGTGTTGACTACAGGCAGTAATCTGCCTGTGGCTGTAGTAGCAGGAGAGTTATAGGAAAGGGAAAAAGTACACACAGGTAGCATATCTGTGATTCCAGCTAGCAGGTCCACAGGACAGCAGACAACAGGTAGTGCACTTTAGCTCTGCTGAAGACATAAGCAAAGGCCCCCCTGGCCTCCCAGCACCGCCCAGGCTTGGGCTTCAGCTTCCCCATCACAAAAGCAACTGGGAGAGGAGGGCTGTGCTGCAGAGGCATGGCAGAAATCCCAGACAAGGTCTAAGAGAGAGGCTGCCCATCTCCCTGAGTGCCTGCAATGCTGGGGCATGGCTGAGGGGATGGACAGACCTGGTGGGGTTTCCTCCAGAGCTGGGGGTCACAGTCCCATGGCTCCTGGCAGCCTTGTAGCCTAATGCAGGCAAGCCTCGGGGATGAGCAACGAGGGAGACAATGGCAGGAATGCATGCTGGCCCTGAGCAAGTAGGCCATAAGTCAAAACGGGCTATCACACCCAAAATCATGCCGGGGGATTTGCTGGCACCAATGGAAACCTTACCAGCATTCATGCTTTATCCTAAAATATCCTAGCAAGGTACCCAGTCAGAAAAACGTCAAAACCCAGTCAAAATCTTACCAAGGCAGTCACTAATGCAAAACAATTGAGCAATTCATGTCAGTGCTTGATTAATAGGTGCTTAAATTAAGTTTAGTGTGTTTGTTTGTTGTTCTGGGATTAGCTGTGTTGCTTTGAAAGAACACAAGCCCCTGAAAAGATAAATGGAGGCAACATGCAGCAAATATCCACTGGCTATGTGCTTTTTCTGGAAGGCTTAAATGACTTCTGACCCTCCTTCTGGGATTCCACCTGCCCAAGACATGAACAGGAGCTCTGGGGGTGTAGAAGAGGCAAAAGGCTCACTGCTATGCTGGACTATGGTGAGGGCATTGGCGTAGCCAGGCTTTAGTGACTGATAATGAAGCAGGCAGGAGGTTTTGGGTCTTCCCCTTATCCTAAAACACCATCCCAGGGAGGTGATGCCAGGCTCTGAGGGCTCTGGTGGAACAAAGGTTGGATGAGCTGCCCATCTCGGTGAAAGTAACAGGAATTAAACTTCATGAACTTGAACAAAGACTCAACTCTAGGAGGGGAGAGAGGAGGGCAGGAGAGAAGAACCACAGACAATTAGTACTCTACAGCTCTGACAGAGTCACTAATGAGGGACAATATCCAATTAAGGAGGAGGATGGGAAATCTGGGGAATGCCTGTGTATATTCCAGTAAATTGCTCATGGCTCCTCCCTATTCCCCTCCCCAGTTTTGATGATCTTCTAAACAGGAAAGAAGTGTTCAAGTGAAATATAGTTGTTGGAAATATTTGGAGCCCACAGGTAGGTGGCTTGCTGCCCAGATGTCCTGGGAGCACATCCCTGCTCACATGCCTCAGCAGAGATGTACACACCAGAGATGTACACACCAAAGGGTGCGCGAGAAGGAGCCTAAAAGGTTCTGGCAGTGATTTAACTCAATTAAAGTCTGTGGGACGGTTCAGCTTCACATCATGAACACAGGATGAGTAACTGATATAAAACTGAAAGGCACTTTACTTGTGTCTTTTGTCTTTAGGGTGGCACGAGGTGGATAATTCCTGCACTGAAAGAGTAGTGCTGGAGCTGGGCAGACTCTTGTAAAGCATTATGGGGTTTTTGTTGTCAAAAAGGTCATCAGTAGCTTGCAAATGCAGATTTTCTTCCAGCTTTCAACCCATCTCAGCATTTCTTTAAATGGAACTGTTAGTCCTGTTGATGTGACCTAAATCAGCAATGTCCTGCATAAGAAGGAGAAACAACTCACAGTCCCCAGTGCCTCAGAAACACTTGTCTGGATTGACAGAGTGACAGTCTGTTTCCAGAGACTCTCCCATAAAAATAGCTGGTATCAGTTTTCAGAAGTTCGAGTTGTCTGGGTTTGGGTGGGTTTGGGTTTTGGGGGCTTTTGGGGGTATTGTTTTTTTGGATAATTTTATTTTTTAAGGCAGAAGCCAGAAAACATTAGTTATGTCAGCAGCTTTGTTTTTAATTTAGGACCTTCCTTAAAGTGATTCCCAAAGTAGTGTTGGGAATGAGGCTTAATTTGTTTTAGTCTTTGCATGCATATAGGGGGAGAATTGGAAGAAGCCTTTTCCAGGCCTTTTTTGAAAAACACTAAGTTTCTTTTCCCCTTAAGCTTTATGACTAAATTCTCTTCTTATTGTTGCTGTAAGGAACAGAGACCTTTATATGTCTGCATTTACAGATGGACTTTAAACAGTATGATCACCAAGCTCTCAATGCTCTGAAGAATGGGACTTACTCTCGACGTCGCTCTTTTTCTCCATAAATACATGCATACATATATATATATATAATCCCTCTCAGCCCCAGTGTATACAACTAGTGGTTATTACATCAGTGAATGTTACAGGTCCCATTTTTCCCAGGGCAGCGCCCTTAGCGTGCACAAAGGCACAATGCAGGGAAGATTAATATCAGCTTCTGCTTTGCCATTCCAAGCCCCTGCTAACTGTAAATAATATTTTAGCAAAGATCTTGATGCATCATGATCTATTGTGTTGCAGAGATGATGCTGCTTGTTATGTCTTTAGCAGTGATTTATCATCCTCTGCAATGACACAAATCACGGATGGCTCATGACACTCCAGGATGTATGATCTCTTAGTAGTGGCAGTGATGAATTCTGCGCTTAGATCATAACATTTTGAAACCTGCGAGCTGGAGCTGATCCTTTGCTTTTCACTTCTAAAAGGTACCTAAAGCAATAAAAGCCTCTCTTTGTTAACAATACGTCAAGTAGCTCATCTCCCCCTTCCACGACAGCTCGATATTCGTAATTTTGGCTAAGCCTCGAAGGGTTATCAGGCAACTCCAGATTACTCATTCCTTTTGCTTTTCCCCTACTACCTCCTAACCTTTAATGTCCTCCTCCTGCATTCTGGTCCCAGGGACATATTTTGAAATTCTGCTGCATGTATAATGAGTATAAAATGTTCCTCTAGGAGCTGGAGAAAGCTCAGATGTTTGGGTACAGTAGGCCCATTCCGACACAACAAGCCTACGCTCAAGCTGTGATCCCAACAGAGAAGAAAGTGTTTCAGGTCTGAGCTGCTCTCATCCAGTGAGCTACTGCCGTACCAGCTCCGCTCCGAGGAAGTGGAAGGACTTGCTTTTGTTTATTTTTATCCTGTGGCATTGAAACACCGCAGGTAAGAAACGACAGAATGACAGAACGGAGAGGGGGTGTTGATGGTTCTCACTCTTCACTGCCGGGTCCCTGCTGCCGAGACAATGCTCATTTCTTTTAGGTAACACATAGATTATTGTGAGAACGCAGGTTTTCTGGTTCAAGCGTTGACAAAATAGACATGAATGTCAAAAGCAAAAAAAAAAAAGATAAAAAAGAAAATCCCAAACAAACCACAGGGGGTTCAATGCTGCCCTTGGAGGAGGAGCTGCTCTTGCTGTAGTCAGGAGACCCTTTAGGTTGCCTTTGCTTTGGGTATGGCTGGAAACTGGGGGCTGAGGGATCACTCCCCTTGGGCTCACACTGAAGTGAAGGGGCCGTCCTGCCTCGGCCCCCATTGCTCTCCCTCTTCCCAGAAGTGATGGGGAAATCAGCCAACCCTTCCTCACCATCCCCACTCTAGGGAGGACTCTGACAGGCAACTGTCTATCTGTGAAGCACTGCTGGTACCCAAAGGCGAGGGTCCCTATCTGCTGCTGCCTCCTCAGCAGCTGGGACTGTAAGGCAGTGATGGTGTCTTGCAGCCAGATAGGTGCTGGAGCCCTGAGCCAGCTGTTCTCTGTGGGGTGATGGCTGCACAGCCTCTGGGGAGGAGCTGGGGCAGGCGAGGGCATCCTTTTGGGAGGCTGCAGGACATGCATGCAGAGCGCCTGAGGCACCCTGTGCCCCTCGGCCTCCTCCTGAAACCTCCATGGTGGCTCATCACCACTGGATGGAGCAAAAGAGGTGGGCGAAGAGAGCCGAGGAAGCCTCCTGGGACGCTGCAGGCAGGGAGCCAGCCCCAGCCATTCCACCCTGGCTGGAGCCCTGGCTCCAGCTCAGCTTCCAGGGAAGCTGTTTGGAACCTGCTTTCTCCTCTCACAGTGGGCCCGGGGCCCCTCAGGTGCTGTCCTGCCCCTTGCTGCCCATCCTGCTGGCCCACCAGCCCCTCCAGCACAGCTGCCTCTGTTGGGCACCAGCTCCACGAGTGCTCCACTGGCCAGCAAATCCTCGGCGTAGGGACCTGCACTGGCACCCAGAACTCTTGCCGGGGTGAAGCAGCAGACTGTCTCCAGGAGGGCTGGGGACTGAGTTCAGGGCCTGCGACTTCTTCCCAGGTGAAGGAGACAGACAGCGACCTGTTCCCTGGCCCCCAGGGACTATGCTCAGTGCAGCAGCAGGGTGGTCACCGTGACCCCCATGCAGCGATTGAGGCGCCTGGAGGAGCACAAATGATCATGCCATGAAAGCCAGTGTTTGACTCTGCAGCCTCAACACACTTCAGTGTAGGGCTGGAACCTGGGGAGGTGGATTCCCCTCCCGGCAATGGGAAAGGGGCAGGGGTTGCAGGCAGCAGCAGCATGCGAGGGTGAGGAGCAGGATGTACGCACACCACCACAAAGTGACGGCTGCTCAGGTCTGCCCAGAGCATTTCAGTGCTTGCCTCCAGCCCATCTCTGCTGGACACAACCAACCTGGTTTCTTCAAAGCTGTAACATGGTCAGACCCCGTGGCATTCTGCTGATACACCATATTGTTATCAAATCACAGAGAGATGATGTTTTTTTTCCTATTCCTTCCATGAAAGAACAGAAGTCCTAAGCCAGTCAATTAATGCAGGAACTCATTTCACATGAGAAAAGGGCCCTATTTTAGGAAGGAGCTTTTTTTCCTAAAACTTAGCAAAACAAGAACTGTAGTTATCAGTGTGAGACAGCCAAGCATCGTGGAAAATTTTACCTCAAGTGGTGAATGTTCAGCCAAGTTAGGGTATAACAAAGCAAGATTTTAGAATAGAAAATCTTGGGCAATCCTCCTTATCTTCTTCAGTGCTCATTAAGACCTGCATTTTCTGTAATACCATAATTCATTCTATAATGTGATATCATGATTTTACCGCAGTAGGCAATGTTGTCCCTGAAGAAGAAAGTTATATTGATCCCAACAGAGAAGAAAGTATATCTGAGGTGTATCACAGTACATGCTTTTCAGGCTATGTACTTTGGAGTAGTCAGCTATGAGAACACAGAGCAGCTTTTCGAACTGAAGCCTCCGTT
This sequence comes from Psilopsiagon aymara, assembly GCA_024733675.1. Classification (NCBI taxonomy): domain Eukaryota; kingdom Metazoa; phylum Chordata; class Aves; order Psittaciformes; family Psittacidae; genus Psilopsiagon; species Psilopsiagon aymara. The sequence goes on along the minus strand of JANRGW010030370.1, from coordinate 25,439 downwards.
ATTACTAGTCCTGAATGTTCTGGTCCAGAAAAGGAATCATCTTATGGTGGCTTGCAAAGGTTAAAGAAACCATTTCAGATACCCCTTCTCATGGTATTGCATTTCTTCAGTTCCCAGTGCATAAATGTCTTTGCCACCAGAATTCTAGAACTGGGCATTTTACTCATGCAATAAATTTATCCCCTATAGTGATCAATATAAATATCACATATAGCTTTGTAAATATAAATATGTGTTTGAAACTCAAAAAGATGACCCAAAAGCAATCTTTTAAGTATGTAACAGTTTGCAATATACTTCTCACTATTTTATGTCCCTTCTTTACAATAAACATATTTCCATACCTCCTATTTCACCAAGTATTTTCAACTTAACCTGTTGAAAATGTTGCAAGGACTCTGCAACTAATTGGGTTATTGAATGTGTGTATTAAAAGTATGAATAATTGGATTTGATAAAAAATTAAAAAGAGTGAGACTGACCAAAACCAGACAAGAATTAAAAAACCCAAAATCTAAAAGTGGTTTGATTCAGGTAAAGGAAATGAAACATCTTCCTAAGCCAAAACAATCACGGTAAAATGATTACAATAAAAATAGTAATGAAAGCCAAGGGATGTAAAAGCTGGGATGGCAGAATGGTAGCAAAGTGCTCCTGTGAGCCAGTATCATAGCAGCCAGAGCAGCTCTGTTGTTGTGGAGGGCTCAGGTTTAATATTCAGTATTCTCCTGTGCCCGGAAGAGATGTGAAGCCACACCACTGCCCTGTTCATACAACACCCTGGACACAGGACTACAGGTTTAATTGAAGCCGAGTCTCCTTGTCCTCAGTGACTGCTCTAAACACTACAGAATAAAAGGGGATCCCTTGTCCTTGTTTTTATAGGAAGCCTTCCCTTTTAACAGGCTTTTGACTATGCTAAAACAGCTAGCAATGGAAATTACAGCACTGGTTTGTCTACCATGTTCTGATGTATTACTTTCAGCTGAAAGTCTCTGGCAAAATTGACTTGAATTTGCAAATATGTTTGAGCTGCCCTGAAATATCATTTATGGAAGCACCTGGCATTTTCCAAACTATGATATGATGATGATCAGAGTAATAATAACATCTGTTATTGCTCAGGTAACTCTACAAGTATATTCTTACTTCTTCTTTTGCATCACTTTTTTACGCTTCCTTTTACCTACTTGCTGCATATTATTTTACATACATTTTTCTATTTATTTTGCTTTGTCCTTCCCGCTGCCAAACGTGATGGTGCCCTCATGGCTTTATATATCATCATGTGCACAAACTCCTATTTTATATTGCCTGGGCTAAATCCTCCACAGTGTTACTCCAGTTTCCTCAGGTGCGATGCTAATGAAATCAAGTAATGTCAACACAGAGCTCTGCAACCATGTAAGAAGCAGAGCCCTTATCTGTATAACGCCTTGATTTTTTTTTGTTTCATTATGTCTGTCTCAGAACCCATCTTTATTTACAGCTTCCTTTTTTTGTGCTTCTGCATCCCGTTTTACAAACCTGGCTTCTTTACATTCGGTAGCCATCACCATGATCTATCTGATCTAGACAGCTGTGCCAGAACAAGGGATTTGGAAATATTACTGTAAAAACCTGAAAGCTTTTTGCCACACTTGTATTCATTTTAGTGGTTATCACTGTAGCAGTTAACAAAAGACACAAAGACATCCATACCCAAAACACAGCATATGAAGATTTAATTTTTTTTGAAAATGGCACATACATTTAAATAGCTCCTACTTTTCCCATTTGGCAAGGCCATTGTTGTGGCTAATGTATGTATTTCTGAAAACAATGATACATTTCCAATCGTATCTTCCACGTTTTTTTTTTCAATGAGCAATAAAGGAGGTTGAGGTGGGATGTGTTTTATCCCACCACATTATATCATTCCTCTTTTTCCTCTTTGTTGGATGGCAATCAGGAACCCTCATGCCAAGCTTGGGAAGCAACAGCATCTGGCTCCTTGGCAGATTCTGCAGGCGGTCTTGTTGCCAGCCTTTAAGCTGTGTCTGGGTCTGCTGCATGGTTTGGCTGCAGATGGGCTCTCTGGGTTGCCTTGTGCTTATGGGTGCCAGTTTTGGCTTACCTTTGATTCTGAGGACTTTACTCATTTTTATTCATTTGTGAATAAGGACCCATCCAAATGCTTCATGAAACCAATATCAGAGTGTACTGATATTTAAAATGAAAGGGGAAGGAGGCTGTTTCCCTTCCCCTTCCCCTCCCCAGGATGAAACATTATAATAGCATCTGCAAATGAATCTGGATCTATCAGTATTTCCATTATAAATCAGAGGCTTAGAGCTTAGCCATGAATATTCCTCCCAGAATGAAATGCAATACTGCCACTGGTATCAAAACAGCACCACAGGTTTTTTCAGACCACCTAGGCATTCCCACACTCGCCTTCCCTTCTTTCAAGAGGGATCATTTGAAGATGTGACAATCTAACATCAAGCGTATGTTCAAAACCATCTGCATGACAATAAAAATGCTTCTTGCTGATGTTTCTGGACACTGAGGTTCAATACCGTTTTGGAGCTGCTTACAAGAATAGTGCCTAGGCCTGGAAGAAAAGCTTTGAAATCAGAGACTCAGTGGACACGGAGGGAGCTGTGGCTGTGAACACAGCCTGTCTGCTTCTCCGACCTACAGACCCTTGAGGGCTGGAAAGGGTGCAGCAGGGAAGCACTGTACCCATCTCCTGCTTCAGCACCTGCTATCAACTCCTGCTGTGTTAGGGGTGTGGCTGGTGAGACCGGGTTTGGCCACCCTTCTGCCCACATTTGGGCACCCAAACAGCCCCTGGCAGGAGCTGCCCCCCCTGGAGAGGATGGGGGAGAGTGGCGGCAGAGGAGCCTGTGCTCCCTAATCGGAGGTGTCAGGCTGTTGTCAGGGGGGAGCCAAGTGCCGCTGCCCAGCCAGCAAGTGTGGATACTGCTCAGCACAGATGGCCGGGGGGGCTGCCCAATAGCCAAATTAAGCCTTCAAAACACGATGTGACTCCTAGCGTTTTGGAAGGAACCTTTCTGGACCCTGAGCCCCAGTGTGTACACCTCCACACCCTGGCTGGACCAGGAATGGCTGCTTTCAGTAATGGGATGGGTGCCTTTGAAGTAGCTCAGTATTTTGGGAAGCAACATTCCCACTGAGCCAGGGGAGGTGGCGAGGACCTGGCCTCCCTGAGGAGTGGGTGGGATGGGGCTGGGAGGAGCAGGGGAGCTTGATGAGCTTGTTGGCACTCTAGCAGAGTGTACATACGGTAATATAGGTGATGGTGCTTGGGGAGCTGGGCACTTCCCCCACCTACAACGGGCCTTCTTGGTAATGCTGGATACTGGGCAACGCTGGCTCACAGCTCTCTGTGCTGATTCCCAACCTGACCCGTTTCCCTGCTGGGTGCTTCTAAGTGAGCAGAGCAGCCAGCCAGGCACTGAGGACAATGCACAGCAAACCCTCCCCTAATTACAAGAGGATCCACAAGCAGAAGTTCCAGCCCATGGTGACAAAAGAAAATTAAAGTGAAAAAAACCAACTGCACTTTTTCAAAAGGGTATTTCTATGTTTCTCTTTCTATATGGATGTAAAATACCACCACACAGACTTTTATCCCTGTGTTTGCCCTGAAGGAATCACGTCAGTGACACACAGTGTTACACGAAATCCAACTAAACGTAATGCAACTTTCAAAGCAGCAGTGTCCTGGTGTCCCTTGTTCCCTTTTTTAAACCTGTCTCTTCTGTATTTAGGAAAAAGGTTTCTTTCCTTTCCATATTTCCCTGCACATGATTTATAACTATCTTTCTTGTGCAATCTCTTCCAAAGTTCACCTTTTCAGAATCCTTTGTAACAATCTTCCTTACAATCTTCCTTACAATCTTGTGTTCTTGCAGCCTTTCTTAAATGAATCAAGGCAGGATGTCAAATACGTTGCTCTAATGGCTGACACTTTTCTCCTCCCCCTTTTTTTCCTGTTAGCAACATGGGGAAAAAAGTTAAATCACAACAAAATTGTTACAGATTCTCTTTTGCAGTTGTTTTTGGGGAAAGGAAGGAAGTTCACCTTTGAAATGAGTGATGTTCCTGGGTTGGTGAAGGCCTTGAGCACCCGTGCAGTTCCAAGCATTGGAGGAAGCTACATGAACTTGATGAAATTACTTGCCTTTTAAATTAAAGTGCTTGATAAGTTTCAAATGTCAGATCTTATTTTTGCACGTAGGTTGGAACCTTGTCTAAAGTTGATTTCTTTTTTTGGCTGGTAAAAGCACACTTTACAGATCAAAATAATAACCAAATAACCAGTTATGGTCCTTAATGTGAGCCTCTCCCCACTCCTGCATTAGTAGTAAGAGAATTCATGGGGAAATCACACACTAGCATTAAAAATGCAAGCTACAATTGTTTCCAAGAAAGTCTCCAACATGTCCAAAGACTGGGGGACCAAATAACAGGGCAGGTTAAGTGCTGAAAAACATGATTAGTGAATTTTTGTTTCAATTTCATTTGAATTCTCATAGCATGCTGTGTCTTCTGGATATTTCCTTAGGGAAGTGAGGGTTGACTATACTATTGTTGGAGTGGTTGGTTACTCTTTGTAATATCCTTATTCACATAAACCCCACGAATGTTTACATATTTTCATGGTATTTCCTTGTTTACTGTTCTCTTTGACAAGTTTCACTGACTCAGAGAGAAACAGAAGGGGTACTGTGTGGTTTAGGTGATCAGCTCAATACTCTGAGGGGTGAATGGCAAATAGGAAACTGTCAACTCAAACAGCTCATAAATAAGGCACAAGAAGAAAATCCCGAGTCTAAACCATTGACAGCTAAAAGCAAAAATATACCAAAAAGTTAACGAATATGCTCAATGCAGTTCCAGCTGTCCATCAATCGTTCACCAACAGCCATGGCAAATAATATTTGAACAAATAGTATTGCTTGTTGCTAGCGCTGTTGTGCACAACTCCTGTCTCACAGAGGGGGGTTAGGCAGCGATCGCCTGTCCTGAGTTTAGAGGATGTCGGAGATGCTCCACAGAAATGCATACCTGCCCACTCTGCATGTCCAGAGCCACCTCTTCCATCTCAGGTCATTTATATAAGCATAAAAGAACAGGATTGTTATTGCTGCTGGTGATTTGCTGTGGATCTAGGCACAATGGTTGAGAAAGGCATCTTTATTGCTGTCTCACTGTCCAGCTTCTAGTGGGCCAAGGAGCACTGCACAAAAGCTCTCATCCCACTTGGCTCTCATCACTCTCATTTTTGGCACTACTAGCTGAGGCCAAGGACTGAATGAGCACAGGGGATGAATTCTGCTCTGAAAGCTTGCAGATCAGGACCAAGTGATGTTGGAAGAGCAATGTGAGATGCCTGCACACCTCCTTCTTGCATGGTCCTGTTCTCTGGGCAAAGAAGGGAATAATGATCTCGTGGGGTTAAGCGCTCTTTTACCAAATTGGCATTCTCACTAATGGTTTGAGAAAGTGGCCAGGTTTGAAAGCTATACTCCAGGAAGGAGTGCTTCTGGGGCAGATTGCTCTTTAGGCTAAAAACAGCCCTTTGACTTCTTGTCCACAGTAATTGTTATAAGGAAAATTTGGAGAAAGCCCATGTACTATCTTTTATTCATTCTTTATTTTGATTTGCCAGCTGTGCTTTGCCCAGCTTTGAAAAGTCATCTCTGGAGCTTTTAAACAAACACCTTCCTGTGTTTTCAGTCAGGCCTATCTTCTAATTTCCCTTCTGTGGCATTTTACCTGCAAACTTAAGGCTCTTGCCATTTGCCAAGACACATCCTCAGCTCCTCACTGGGCAGTAATGCGTGAACACATGAGCCTCAGCTGCTCCTTTATGTGCCTGGAACAAGCAAAACTTGGAAATCCAGAAGAGCCGTGTAGTGCAGCCTGATGTATGCAGAACCAGGGTATTTGCCACACAGCAAGCCAGCTATGCACATGTTGGACCCGCAAAATGGCAGAAGCCCTCTGTGCACCCTATGCGTGCCCTATGCCTTCCCATTTTACTGTGTTTTCCAGCTAGGGCTAAGCAGCCCAGCACGCATCAAGTCTGTGTCCCCCAGCCATCTTGCCCCAGGAATGAGGGAAGGAACGAACCCTCTGCTCTTGCCCTGTTCCTGAAGCAGAGAAGCCGTTAGCCAAGACTGCAAGTAAAAGAGATGAAGTAGGTTTCAATAATTTGTTGATGGGTTTTATTTTCACCCTTTTCTACTGTGTAAGCTGTCCCTTTTTTTTGTTTTCCACAGGTTTTGCTTTTACTTGGGCAGTAAAAGCAACGTTTTGCTTTTACTGCTTAAGCTTTGCCCAGTCACTGAACTGTATATAGGCTTTGCTTAGCTTTTGACTTGCACATTAATCAAGAATTAGGAAATAAAAGAGATATTATTAGGGCTTGGACTTTCTGGTGTTGGAGTCAATGGGAGCTTTGTTGTCCACTCCTGGTGGAGGATGATGGAGAGCAGACTGCTTTCTGTTAACATGGTAACCTTGTAACTCTGTCTCGAACCCCAAACCAGGTATGTGCTGCACATCTGACCTCTTCCACAGCCTTGCTTTCAGTCCCTGGCAAGAAAAAACATTTCATTATATTCCACAGCAGCAGGAGAGGGTCCAGGATGTTTAAATCCTCAATACTTTCTCTTATTTCCTGACAATACCCAATTCATTGGGCCAAGATGTGAATACACATCTTCCTCGCACCATTTCACAAAAGACTCTGATCACAAGAATAGGAAAAAACACTGCAATACAACAAGGACATATAAATATGAATGTCAAACTGCCCCATCAATGAAATGCTTTAAAATGCAGGGAGTGCCATGGTGCAGTGGGCCACAGAAACACAATGAAATGATAATGAGGACAAGCAGCGATGAAGACCACCCACCAGTAGTTTTATGACTGCGACTTAGAACGACAGTTCTCAGTGGGGCCATTGCGACTGGATGCCATTGTCATTTTTTAAAGTAGGAATTGTGCACGGACATTTCAACTGTTGCCTCTGACAAACAGCAGCCAGACTATTTATGAACAATCCCCAACCCCATTCTTGTGTGCTTGGCTGTGTCTGTAGGTAGGAGAGAATGGAAGAGTGCTACTTTGTTCTGACAGGTTTTCCCATAGTCACTGTCTGCGACTCTTTGCATATGCTTAATTTTCTGAGGCAGGGAAATTATTTACTCTCACTAGGCAGCTCTCTAGTGTTAATCTTCTCTTACGCAAGCTTCTGCCCCACTTGAGCTTTAGTCTCTTTCATGCTCCATTGTGTTTACTCCCTTCTCCTAGGAAAAACACTAATATTCAGAATTAGGATGTCAGAGTAAACTCTTCTAGAGCTTGGTTGTGCCCTAAAGACAAAACTTGGGTTTTGGAGGAACGAAGAAGAGGAGGAAAGATGAGGCACAAGTACATTCCTGATATGTTGGTTCACCCTGCCAAGGAGGTGCACGGGATGGACCAAAGCATCCCTCAGGTGTTCTGGCTTAGGTTCCTGCCTCTCCATCCCAAAACACTGCCACACATTTTCTTGGCAACTCTCACTAACACCTCAGCCCTAGCACAGGGCACAGTGGGTGCAAACAGGGGTAGGGAAATTTTCTTCCATCCAACTTCCACATCAGAAACAGTTTGATTCAAGATTAAGATAAGCAACACATCCTCAAAGCAATAATACCAATGCAGATCTTTTCTGTTTTGTAACTCTGCAAAGTCACATTCAAAAAATGCAGCCCTTTAGGTTTGCTCAGTGTTTCATGAACATCTGTAGATTCCACAGCACTCTCCAGCTTGCCTTCAAGTCTTATTGTATTAAGAAACTCATCCAAAAAGCAGTTGATAATGAATATATTTTTAATTCTGCACTCTTCAAATCCTGTCACAAAATGTGTAGCTGACAGAGGCTGTTCACATTAATGTGCAACCATACCAGGTCACCACTCCCAAAGCTTTCATCATGGGAAGTCACAGAAAGGTGTCACCTTCACAGCCAAGAACTGCCTAATTTACCCATTAGGCATTCCTTCAGTAGTCCTTTAAAGTGAGCATGCTTATTAGGTTTTTAAACTTTCTATGTTTTACCAAGAAGACAGCTATAGCATAGATGAGAAAATAAGCACTCATGTTATTCTCCATAGCCTGTGCAGAAAAATATGTTTAATTTGCATGCACATGATGGTAGAGGGAGCTGACTCAGAGGGAGCAGTTGGTAACAGGGGCTTCTGGATGGTCAGATTTAAGGCACTGCAGGAGCACTCAGAGGTCTCCAGCATGGAGTGTCTGGGAGCTGTTCTAGGTGTTGTATAACCACATCATAAAAGATGGTGACTTATGTATTCATCTCTGAAAAAAAGAGATGGGAATAAAAAGGAGCTAGAGAGGGAGAATGAGGGGAAGAGGGATGCACAGCAAACAGAAAGGCACAGCTGAAGGTACAAGGAGGCAGACACAGCACACCCAATTTATTTACCACTGTGAAGATCATTGCACTTTTAGGCCTGGTTTTATCTTACCAAAGACTTGGGAGGAGACTTTAGACACTTCCCAGGGACATACCTTAGGTAATCTATGTAGTCAATGGAGAGATAGACTGGAAAGCAGCTATTTAAGAAGACACTTCAAAACCCTCAGATAAGAGTGTCTTCTGGAGCTACCTATCACTTTCTGCCCAACCTCAGAATGTGGGGTCCTACACTGCCACAACAGTGCAGATACAGGACAGGCAGGCAGCTTTCCTGGCTCACGAAGCGTCTTACCCAAATCATCATGAGTTTGACTATCACAAAACTTGTGGCAGGAAGCTGAGGAGAGTAGGAGCTCCTGGAGCATCTCACAGCTATGTTGAGACCTTGGCTCTGTAGAAGACGTGCTCTGCAGCTGTGGCTCCCCTATACAGCTCCTGTGCTGGGCCAATAGCTCAGGACTGGCAGCAGAGCTCTTGAGCCAGGGGACTATCTGTGTAATCCAGACTTATGCTGCTGGAGGTAAGAGAGCCAGAAAAGCCTGCGCTATGAAGCTGCGCAGACCAGGTGCATGCCCAAACTAATCCCATCCCACTACAGAGCAGAGGGGTGCCTGGACAGCTGGTGTCATCTCCTGTCGTCTGTCATCTCCTGTCTGATCCTCCTCCTCATCTCAGCTTTCCAAGGCACAAGGAAAGGTGTCCTGTGACCCTTTGCCATGAAGGAGATGCTGGTTTGCAGATTCTGGGTGGGAAACTCCGCCTTTCTGTGCAACACAACTTTCCAGCTATGAAGCTACCGGAACTACAATGATTCTGGAAGTGATTGAGAATAGAGTTGGAAATTGGAATTTTTCCTTGATTTTGGTCCTTGAACTCGCCACTCCTTGCACCATCCCAGGACTTCTTTGGAATGTTAGTCAATGAGTATTTTGGCTTTCAGTGGAAATGTGGTGCAGGTATATGGCAGTGGCCTTTCATACCTCATAGGATGTTTGCTGTTGCGCAGAAACAAGAAGAGTAACCTCACAGAAAGTTCAGCAGAATACACTTGGCAATAGTATTGACATTCTTTGCCAGGCATGAATCCTCAGACTGATGTTTCCAGAGACATCCGCTTCATTTTCTGCTTAGTTAGTTAAAAGCTTGTCTATGGTGCTAGCCTAAGTGGAATCTCAGAAACTCACAAACATGAATCAAGGACACAGCAACACCTCATGGTGTGGGCTGCCTGGTGTCCTCATTTGAGAGATGCTCCAGCTGAAGTGGCAGGTGCCAATAGTGTGCAAGAAATTTCTGGTAGAACTGAGGAAGAAACTCAGTGACTGACTGAAAGTCCTCACTCTTCCTTCCCTTTTGTCCTCCCTTCTCCATGAGTCCCCATTTTTAATGCCTCAATATACAGAATCAGTAGGACTTATCATATGAACAAGAGGATACGCGTGGCTGGAAAATGCTGTATGTTTAAATTCAGCATAGCTGTGAGAACAGGGAGCAAGAAATGAGATTACAAACAGTCAAGCAAGTTCACACATGTTAGTTATGTCCAAAGAGGGTTGCTCTCCTTTGTTACAGTGTGCTCCACTCATCTGTGCAGCTGTGCATCTGGCCTTTTGTTTCTCTACCTATTCTCATAGGTGACTGTTGTAATGAGGAATGACAGAGCTGAGGAGCTGACGAGTACAAACCTCCCAGATCGGGTGAAGCGTGGGATTTGCATGAATAAGGCACTTGAAGTAAGGGAATCTGGAAAGATATTCAGATATATACGAATGCATAAATATTATGAGCAACACGATCATATGTCAGCCCTGCTTCCCAGGAGACCTCTGTATGCTTTCAGCCTCACGTCGGACCCTCTAGCCAATCTCTCCTGCTTATTCTGCACGCATCCAGATACCGTAGTGAAGACTACAGAGTAGCTCTGTTGGAGCACCTGACCGCTAGTGTATAGGTGGTTCCTCCTCTGGACTGTGCTGAGCTTTGCGCTGTTTGGTACAGCTTATTCTTCGTGCCAAGTACAGAACAAGCCACCTAGCACAGTATTTTTCAAACTCTGCTGCTGATCTGTAAATGGTGGGTTTGATACTTTGTAGGGGAGATGGGAGCCTGGCTGCCAAGGAATGTTTATTTTTGTGTTCTTGCCTAATCATTGTCACAGATGATTCAGCAAGAGCAGAACTGCCACTCTGCCTGAGAAGAAATTCTGCCGGGGCTTGCTCTTGTTCAATTTGTAGTGGAAATGAACAAAAATGTAAAGAAAGCCATTCCTCTGCTCCCAGAGGGCACTTTCCTGCTTTTTGAAGGAGGAATACCGAGCTAAAATTGGAGAAACTGTGCAGGTAGAAACATTATTAGCATAATTAATGGCTGATGTGAACCAGGAAAAATGTTGTCTGGGGGATGTTTTGCTGTCTGCAAAATCCCAGAGACCTAACAGGTACCTGCAATTCCACATCTTGATGTTATTTAGCCAATTTTCTCCTGCCATGAGGAGGTCAACAGTCACGTACTTTCTGTGTTGGACATTGTCAAGCCTTGTTTACTGCTATTAGAAGGTCCCAGGAGGAAGCTGGTGAATTTTTGGCAGTTTGTGGCAGAGGAGAGAGCTACAGCTGCAGAGCAGTTGTTGTCATAACACCTATTCATCATTATCCTTCCCATCATGAATCACCTCCTGATAACCAATCCCTCTTTGTTTTTATCCATCACATCTAGAAAACCCCTGCTTGCTTCCAGGAACCACATCTCTACCTGGGAAAACTCCGTCTGGTTTTGTGCCAGCATTTCTTCCCTAAACCCAGAAAATTCTCGAAGTCTCCCTGCTGAGAGAACAGGGACAGCTTTTCAAATGTTTTGTTCCCTTCCACTTAAAATTCAACCAGAGTATCTAAATTAGGAATGCCGCTACATTCCAGCTCAGAAATCTGCAGCGCTCTGTTACAAAGAAGGGCTCCGTCTCCTCCTCATCAATACCCAGAACCCTGTGTTTCTGGATCATCTGGTCCATTCGCCTAGGTGGAAAGCTCGGTAGGGGGCCCATGTTATACCCTTCCTTCTGTGTCTGGTACAGAGTGGAGCACCATGTCAGCGACGCACTAATACACAAGAATAATCAGCTCATCAAATCAGCTTCATTAGTTGGAGCTTGAGAGCACAGCTCCACTGCCCAGCCCTGCAGACACGCAGCCTGCCTCGCCGCTCCATCTGCTGCAGCCGAGCAGGAGGGGTCTGCCCATTCGGCTGTTCACACAGAAGTGCAAAAGGCTGGGACACCCGGGGTACTTCGAGCATGTGCCATGTGCCTGCCTGACACATGTCACCAGGGACCACTGCTCCTCCCCCGTCTCTCTTACCTAAGACCAAATCCAACTCTGGAGCACCAGTGCCGAAGCCAGTAGAGTGAGGCTTTAGGCCACTAGTGATTTCCCTGTTTTCTGGGGGGAGGGAAGCAGGGTCTGGTCCAAAAAGTCTGCCTTGCATCCCAATCACAGAATGGGCTCCTGGAGGCTATCCCATGCTGTTGGTGGGTGGCCCTGCAGCAGGGTCCCTTACTAGGAGAAGAGAGAGGTGGCAGAGTAGAGGCTGCTGAAAGCTGGCTCTTCCCCAGAGCAGGCTCAGGGCTCTGCGATCCCCGTATTTCGATAGCAGAGGAGCGGGACACCAGCAGGTCACGAGTTTCACAGATTTGTTCACTGCTTGGGATTTCTGAGCGAGAGTATTTATGGATAGCTCTGGAGTTATTTTTATGGGAATGGCTCTGTAACTAAGCATTTCAGAAAAAAATCAGGCCACCATGTAGATGAAAAGGCAGGTGGAGAGGGCTTTGCTTTGAGTGTATCCAGCTTGGAAATGGATGGGTGTAGGCACCCAGCAGGTGCTTGCTGTGAAAACCCCTAGGGCCGGTTATCTTCACAAATGCTCTCCTTCAGACAATGGTGAATAATAAACACATGTATAAATCTCTCAGTCTTTGGTATTGCCAAGGGTCTGTGCAGAAGTATCTGTTGCTTACACTCAAGTTTTCTCTCTCTCTCTCTGTGTATTTTTAGCATGGATGGAGATATAGTCTCAGAAAATGTAATGACATGTGACATGCAGGATTCATATGTATCTAGGCAGTATGGGAATGTACCATGTAGGAGGAGATGTAACATACTGCTTGGCTTCTAATACCCATTACTTAAGCATAATAAGGCGCATTATAGAAGCAGATAAGGGGGCTCCCCATTGTGCCTAAGCATTAGAAGACATATGTTTGTGCAGTACCTGTATTCTCCTTTTGCTTTATGTCATTACATTAAAGTCAATTCATACAATATTGACTGAAGATTTACACTGGCTTGTCAAAAATGTTCCAGGCATTTGCCTCTACAAGATGATGAGTTTTCACAAGAAAACAATGATCAATTTGATTCCGTCTCTCCCATGCCATTAACAAATCTTGCTAATAACTCCAATTGGATACCAATGTAACGATATGGCAAACCATCTAATGTTCAGGAGAATTTCTCTGCTGGTTTTAAGAGAGTCAAAAGGCAATATTCTGCCCGGGTGTTACCTTTGTAACTCTCAGCAAGATAAGACAGCGAAGTTTTGCCTTGTAAATGGTTCTAGTGAAATGTTTTTCCAAAAAACTGCATGTTTAAGGAAGAATTTAATGTCCACGGTATCTCTGCCACTTGGAGGAAGTGCCTCAAACAGAACGGATCAGGTTCTTCCCTCCCGTGTTTTCACACTGCAACCCAGTTTTAACAGGAGCTGTAGCCTGCGAATGGATACAGAAAAGTGCTGGCAAAGGATCTTTATATCATAGTTCAAGCAAAAATGCTTATTTTCCTAACCAAGGTTTGAATTGCATTGTAAAGATAGACACTGGAATGGTTGACAGCTTTAACAAGAAAACTGTGACTGCAATCCTAGTGCAAACCATACATCTTGTGAGATCAAGTGGAATGCTCTGTACAGATGCCAAAAAGAGATGAGTTTTTAAAGCCTGTTTTTTTTTATTAGTAGTTAATGGTGTATATTTAGCACTGAAAAGATCATTTGACAGCACATCAGTCTTGCCAGATACATGAGTAAAAGGAAACTCAAAAAAAACACATTTGTGTGGGGTCTTTTTCATCTGAAATTTTAGGAGGAATCAACCTACTGGATGTGAACTCTGCTGAACTAGATGGAAAGGCCGCCATTGATTTCCACGGACTTTAGATCAACCATAAGGAGAGGAAGTAAAATGCATGCTAGGATGTTTCCTTGATTATTTGCCTGTCCTTTTAAATGCTATATGTGACATTTTAAAGTTCAGGTGTTAAAAAAGGAATGATAGCTTCATGAAGGGTTTGTCAGTGAACTGCAGAGTTTAGAAGGCTGTTAAAAATATGAATATAAATGTCTCTGTGCATACACACTACAGGGACAGAATTTAATTTAGCTGGAGCTGGTGGTACCTGACACTTTCTGCTATGAGAGCCTGTTTTCAGTTTTCTATAACTTTGCCAAGTTTTAACCATTCAGTGTCTACCTCACACTGAATATTTTGCATCTCTTGATTCCACCAGCAAGGTGATGAAAAGCTACCCAGTATTGCAGAATGGAGAAGGCAATCAGGGGATTCTGGCCACACAGAAGAGGGAGTAAGTGACAGCAAAAGAAACATGAGGGTGGACAAAGAAGGGACAAAATGAATGGAAGGTAAATCAGATGGGGGCCGCCAGACAGGAGAGTGAGAGTGATGGGGTGGGGTGAAGGGCTAGGCCAGCAGGAGAGGCAGCCTGGGAGAGAAACACAGGAAAGGGTGAGGAATAAAAGACCCCCAAAGCAATCTGAGCAGTAAATCCTTGAATCACACATTCACCTTCTTTAGTGTTTCTTTTTTGTTTTGTTTTTTTTTTTTCCTTTTTTTTCTCCAGGCTAAAGAAAATGATTTATGCAGCACCAAGCATAAGGGGGCCCCATTCTCCACTGACTGGTAAGCATTGCTGCAAAGAACACAACGGCAGCAATAGTAAAGACAGGAGAAGATGCCTGTTGTCATTTTAAAAAACTCTGGGAATAACTCATTGGTCAGACTGCTCCCAAGGAGGCAAGTTGCTTATCGCAGCTGCTTTCTTTCCTTTCCTATTGAGATTGCAGGGATTTTATTCATTTTCCAAGCACTGGGAAGAAGCTATAGGATCTCAGAAGAAGACAGAAGAGCTGAGAAGGGAAAGGGAGGGCAAGGGCAGGCAGGACAGGACACAAAGACAGACACACAGTGAAGAGGGAGACAAAGGACAGATGAGGAAAGGGAGCAAGTGAAAAGATGCAGAGAGGGAAGGAACCACCAGATGGAGGGCAAAAAGCCACATAACAAAGTCTTTCAGCATTTTTAACTCTACCCCAACATATGTGTGTGTTCTCTGTGCAAACGTTTCTTCCTAGAGCCCCTTCATCTCCTGGGTACAGCAATGGGTGCAGTGTCAGTAGGAAGGACAGCTGGAGAAGTAGATGGTTAGATGTTGATATGTCAAAGGATGTACCCCTGTACCCCATGCTGGTGGAAATGCTTGAGGGGAGTCCGGATTCCTGTGTTCTCTCACTCTCTAGCTGCTAGGTTTAAAGCCTGATTTCCAGGGAAGCAATACACGTTACCCTGTCCACTGACCATGGGGCCAGAAGCCAGCCCTACCTGGGGCAGGAGAAAACTTGCCCATGCTGAGGTCCAGTGGCATGTTGCGTGTCACATCTGTTTTGTGGAGCTGTTTACGTGAGGTTCTGCTAACATGCATGCTCCTTCCCGAGCAGCCTGTGTCTGTATATGTCCCTGATCCACAGATTCATGATAAGCTTACGCTTGTGGTAGCTGCCCTGTTCCACTGCTGCCAGGAGACAGCAAGGAGGTGTCCCTCATGCTCTAATGGTGTATATTCACTACAGGCATTTGTGTAAGGGAGGTGATTTTGGAAGTGCAAGGAATCACACGATTCTGGTGCAAATATTTCAAGGACATGTTGCTCTCCCTGCATTTTTTTCTGAAGGGGGAAAGGGGAAAGGTAGAAGGAGGCTTCCAGCCAGCCCCATTAGCTTTTGCAAATGAATTGTCTGACAAATGCAGCCTTTTTACAGCATGAGTTTTGCGCATAGGGTGCACTAAGTTCATGTGCATGCCCTGTTCATAGCTGTCTGGCACGGAATTGGGGCAAAAAAAAGAGAAACGTAAAAATGTTACCCAGATTTGTCAGTAAACAGGTTATTAGGAGTCATGGCTAATGATGTTCTCTAATGGATCTGTTACCCAGCCTTAATGACATTGTCTCTGTGCGTGGTCACCATAGGAAAAAAAAAAATGGTCCTATTTTTTCCTGTTCAGACGTTATCCACATGCATTCCCTAACATTTGACAGGTCTGTAGAGTGTGAGGCTTTTCCAAATGGCTGCAGAAGCCCTTCTGAGACTAATTGATCTGTGTGAATATTTATTTTCTAGCAGTGATGCCGTTCCCATGATGCATGCAATCATCTGTGGCAGTTAGACTGCTTAGCATGACAGGACCCAAAGTAATGACCAAGAGAAGACAAGAAAATACAGATGTAGGGGTGGAGCAGAGGATGGAGGAGAGGCAGGGTGACTGCTGCGGTTTAAACCCCCTCAGTTGTGAAGAGGTCATGGCTTCTCCTACCTGTCTCACTTTTTCTTTCACAGTGTGGCAACTACAGCCACCACAACCCTGGTAAGTAAGTAACGTCCATAACACCAGCAGAGGGAATCAGTAGTTTTTATTCACTAAAATATGCGGGTTTGGTTGGTTTTTTAAAGCTGTAGTCACACAGCTGTAGTCTGGACTCCCACGTTTCAGCTGTTCCCTCTGTCCATAGGCATAAGTAATGCGTCACTTTCTGAATTGTTCCTTTAAAAAATCAAAACCAGCTAATCAACAGCAGCAGTAATGCGGCGTGGAAATAATCGGCTCAGCTCCAGGCAGGAGAGATAGCATCGTCCCAACAACTGGCAGCAGGTAATAGCTGCGAAGCTTAGCTTTGTTTTCAGCATTCACCGTCCTCTCAACCCCAGAGGGAGGAGGCTGCCTCCCTACCAGCACCCAGCACCGCTGCAGTGCACCAGCCCCGGTTCACAGCACCCTAGTCTGCTTGGGCACCAAATGGGGCTGACTCTCTTCAAGTCTGAGAGAGGTTCAAAACACGGCATGTTCAAGCAGGTTGCTGCAGGCCCCTGGAGCTGCAGCCCGGCCACAGACAGGGCAGGAAAATGCTGTGTTCCCTGGCAAGACGCACAGGATTTCCTGCAGCGGGTCAAGAAAACATACCTTCCCATTGTCCCCACCATGTCACGGGGAGTCCTTGTGCTCCGCTGGGGACAATGTCAATTCCTACCCTGGCAACCAAGGAAAACAAGAAAGGTTGTTTGGCATTTTACACGAAGCTGCTGCCTGCCTCCCTCACCCAAAAGGCCAGGCACTGGGAGACACGACGTTCCTCATGGTCGCTAACGAATATCCCTCGCCAGCTGTTGGTTGGCTGCAGAGGTGGAAAATCTGTGGCAGCCCAAGGGAAAAAACGTTGTATTTAAGACAAACATATCTGGGGGGAGGCAGGGAAGAGCCATGCTGACTTCTGCCCTCAGCAGGGCACAGCAGGGTGCGAAGCCAGGTTGGGAGGCCACGCAGGGCAAGGGGGGGTGTCCAGCAATGAAGGACTGTCCCAGAGCTGTAAGGCCACTGCAGGAGCCCATCTCACCACCCTGCAGCATGCCTGCAGCCAGGCTCGGCTGCCACTCCTTCATCAGCCGCAGCTCAACTATAGAGTGCGCTTGGCATTGCCCTGTCCTGATGTTCAGTTATTCCCTGTTATTGCTGCATTTTTACTCCTCTAAAATCATTTTAACATTGAAAGATCAGTCATAAAGAGTTAACTACAGTCTTACATTCTTGCAAACCTTGGAATCTGAGTCTTTTAATGGTTGTTGAATGCACAGAAATGCTACACGCCACACTGGACCTCAGAGATGTAGCACAGATCTCACCAGCACACATCTCCAAAGCATTCCAAATCCAGGCTCCATCAGCACAGGCTGGATCATGACCCTCTTCGGAGCACTATGATGGAGGCCAGGAAAGTCTCAGCTTTGCTGCTGCTGGGCTGAACACTCCCAGGATTAAAGGCATCATTTGTTTCCTGTAATGCTTTTGTGAACCTGTGTTTCTTTTTTGTCATAACACCAAACCAGCAAGTGCAGGATGAGACAGAGCACCTGGGAGTCAGTGGCAAAGATTGTAAGAAACTGAGCATTTTACTGCAGCTTAAAACAAAGAAATTTTCACTGTAACCCTTTAGAATAAGGTTGTCTCAAAACACACATGGAAAAAGTGTACATCAACTTATTGTTAACAGTGACACGGATATGTTTTTGGTTTTATACTGATAGTAAGAAAATGTCAAAAAGTTTACTTGGATAAAAAAATGTCAAAATGTAAGAGCTGAAAAAACATACACCCAGTGCATAGGACGTTACCTCTAGACTCAAGAAATGATGTTTCAGTTTGCAGACCCAAACTGCCACGGAACAGAGCTGTGTACAGAGACTGCTAGTGTTTGGCAAGGTCCATGGAGGGTATAGCGTAAGGCTGCCTCTTCAAAGAAAGGGAAAAGGGACACACATAAAAAGATTTCAAGCATATTCTACTTTTAGATAAATGAAGAGTTGAAGAGTGTTTATCCAGGAAGGGGGAACATGTGTCTTCAAATTTATCATAGATAAATGGGCAGAGGGAATAGCAGCCAAGATTTCCTTGTCTGAGAGGCTGAAGCTAATACTGTCATCTGTGGTTAAGACCCATTTGTCAAACAGAGTATGCTGAGAATAAAGAAAATCAAGTCTCCCTTCCCTTTTTAATTTGACTTAATTACCTGTAATTCCCCTTACTGAAATAAAGGCATTTTCAATTGCAGGACACATTTCTGTGCCCTTACTTTCGCTAATGCAAATACATGGCTCTGCATGCAGGGGAAGTAAAGGCTGAACAAATGTGCTGCAAAACCAAGATGCTCCAGTACACTCACCTCCTTCCTTGGGAGAGGAGGACAGAACAAACAACACGTGGCAGATGTTAGCCACACAGTTCAGTGCCCTACAGGGAGGCATGCAAATACTATCACAATACCCAGGTTGGGAGAGGCTACCTAGGAAAACACAACGCACTTGTATGCATGTTGGATTTGCCCCTCCATAGCTGGGAGGAGGCATGCACTCATAGCACGGCATGGAGTACATAACACAATTATAATTGGGTGCAATATGTTCACAGTGTTTAAAAAATGTTGTCTTGAAAAACGGAGTGCCATGTTCAGATGGCTTGAATTCCCCATGAGCCCCTGTGCCTACTGCTTCCTACTGGCTGCTTCTGGTCCTTCAGTGGTGCCCAGCCAAGAGGAAACTTCAGGGCACAGATGGAGTTCAGGCTAGACAGTCCACAACCTTCACTGGATCCTGCTGGCATCCTGTGGTGCGAAACCTGCATCCCAGAATTACTTGGAGCTGTCGTCCTCCCGAACCCGATGAGCACACTTGCCTAAAATAGTTGCTTGCAAAGGTGTGGCGAGGCCAGCCTCGGGGCTCACAGAGTTGCTGAGGGGGACTGTGAGCCTCAGAATATCCTTGTAATTCATCTGCAATGTTAAACTTTAAATAACCGCCTTCCTCTTTCATTCCTTTCTACCTCGGCTAAGAAATGCGACACGCACTGTGTAAAGGGACTGTCACCAGCTGTTAATAAGAAAGCAGCTCTAGCTTCTCTCCGCTTCTCTTGTTCACACGTAGACAGTGTTGGAAATCAGTGAAAACGGGTGTAGCCCCTCTGCTACCGCCACCGCCACCTCCCACAAAGAGAGCAAGTGAGAAAGGGAAGAGGAAAGGTTGAAGAAATGGGCTGACCTACTTAGGTACTGCGAAGGACGAGCATGCGGGCTCTGAGTGCTGGGATGGCTGTGCGCGTTTGTTCTGGGCACCTACTGTTACCCTGGCATCCCTCCAAACAAATGGCTTTACACCCATTTCCAAAACAGCTCCTTCCTCCTCCTCTTCAAAATATGCCCTCCCCACCGTGCACGCTCTCCCTGTGATCCTTGCCGCCTTGGTTTCGGAACGGCCGCTTCCCCAAGCAGGCAGCCAGGCCCTGTCTTCTCACCCACCTGTTAATACCTGGCCTCCTGTTTGCCACACGGCAGCTCTGGGCTCTCGACCAGGATCCCCCCCTGCTCCTGTGCCGCAGCCACTGCTTCCGGCACGGGCCACCTGTCCCTCCTGTCTCAGCTGAGAAAGGACAGGACCTAACTGCAGGGTAGGTGGCTGTCAGCAGAGGACCCGGCTTGCGAGGAGTGGCTTCCAGAAGCAAGAAGGAGAGAGGAGGCAGGTCTCCTCGCTCCCAGGAGCCCTGACTCAGACCCCTTCCCGTGTGTCACACACTGCCCCCTCCCCTCCGCTGGCTCCGAGCCCCCGAGTGGCATCACTCGAACCCTGCAAGTTAGCCAGCCTGAAAATTATACCCACTGGGATCTGGCCAGTTTGTAAAGCTTAATATCGATGATTGCAAGGTGGGATGGGCACATTCAGGCAACACAAAGGTTGCATTAAAAACCCCTTTGGATTTAGATGGCGGATGATCCTTTTGCTCTTCAGACAGTATTTCTGGCAATTCAGAGCAGTTACAATTGCTCGTCAGAACAACCGAAAGTGCTTCCCTGGCAGCACGGCATATCTTACTGAGAGACTGGAAGAACCTTCTTTGGTTTCTATATAAAACCCACTGATGACTCATATAGGACTCAGAAATTGTCTTAAAGATAAATAGGAAGATAAACTGCAGCTCTAGAGAGTGAAGCCTGAGTCACAGAGCTGCAACCAGGACCAGAAGGCAAACTTCCACAAAGTTTGGGGTCTTAGGGAGACAAACAGGGGTTGTTTGCATTTTTCACATAAGCATCACACTTGTCATTACTTTTTTCTCTTTTTCTTCTCACTTCCTCACTGGATATGTTTTAGAATATGAGGGGTCTTGTAGTTCCTTTTGTCTACTTCCTCTACCACATTTTGTCTTGCCTCACACCAGTGATGTCTCAGAGGCAATTAAAAGAGGTTCCACTTAGTTCCACAATGCCACATCAGCTTTGATCCCTTACCAAAGACTATGCAATGACATTACACACACAAACTGCAGTGGAAGTTCATTACTAAGGGTGGAAAATCAAGCACTGAGAAGCTAGAAGAGGACACTGCTAGGCTGTCTTGTGGAGCTTCAGTTCAGCCCCTCTGTACATACGCACATTGTGGCAGTCTTTAATTACATGAGCATAATCCTGCACTGCTTGTCCCACAGAACCCCTGCCTCCTCCAGCTCATGGAGCAAGTGGTGCTCGCTTAATGAGCACCTATTTATATTGGGTCTGTGCTCAGTGCAAGACCCTGTGCCTTGTCCACTGAACACTGTTCAGACCCCGATGTGAAGATGGAGGATTCACTTTCCTGCTAGCACTTCTGGTGTACTTACCACTGTTGTACCACCGGGCTTTGTTTTCACAACACCTTAAGGAGATGGGGAGGTGAAGTTATCCCTGGTTTCAGATGTTGGATTGCTCAGGACAATGAGAAGGGTCCAGTTCTCTGATGTGACCCATGTGGGGCTCTGGGGCTTTCTGTGCTCCGCACATGGGATCCCCCCTGCATGTGTGGAGCTCATGCTCAGGACTTCTACACAAAAGACTGTAGTAGGCAATCTTAGTATTCACCATGGAAAATTTGCTTTCCATGATTTGTCTTACATCGTGTAGGATCTTCTGGAGCCTCATGGGATTTCCTTTGAATACAAATATTTCCCAGAAATAATAGTGGGGAAGAGATTATAACTTGGTAAGTTATAATGCCTCTTGTTTTGTCTCTCACGCCCTTCCATTTGCACTTCTCCCTCTAAGGGGTGGCTCCTCTTTGCCTCACACACAGAATGAGTTGTCAGACAAATCCGCCCTCTTTGTAATTGTGAAGGCTTGCCCTGTTGACCATATAACGACCTGAGTATCCTTACACACCCTTCTTGGTGTCATTGCAAACTTTTACTCTCAGTTTTCCTCACATTTCTTATCACCCTGAGGTATTAGCTTTTCTCAAGTGTCAAGTATGTGTACTACAGGGAATACTGGTTTTGGTGTAGTGAGTACAGTCAGGTCACAAAAATTGTCCCTGAGCAGCCACCAACTTCCAGTCCATTGATCTTCACACATCATAAGGAAGTCCAGACTGCAATTCCTTCATGTTGGCTTCCATGTCTCTTGTGTCAGAGAAGTCTCATCTACAGTGCTCTCCTGAGAACACATTTATCCAAATTGGAAATCTATTGGGATGTCCCATAACAGTACAGTTCTTTAGAGATGCTGTAGGAAAGTCATTGAGAAATGCACTCTGCTGGTCATGGTTGATCTGCCAACCTTCATATCTTCATACTTTGTCCAGTTCTGTTTCCAGCCTTCTAAATGATTTATGCCCCAGCCTCTCTGCTCCCTATTCTTGCTTTCCGATTTCTCTTGCCTTCTAGACTTTCTCACTAGACTCAGTCCCCCCTTGATAGCTTGCTCTCTGATTTATGGTCTATACCTTTTTTCCCATACTGGCCAACAGGCCTAGTTAAGCTTCCCTGAGCTTTTTGTCCAGTTCTGGTGCTCGCCTTCATCACCACTCTGGCACTTCTTGCTCCTACACCACCCTCTATAACCACTTCCTTACAACATTTGTCTTCCTTTTCCCAGTCCTGTTCTCCAACTCCAGTCTGATCATCTCCTGTGACCCAGGCTTCCTCCTGCCCCAGCTCCACAGATGATCCCGTTGTCTGCCCACAGCACCTCTGCTGTGTTCACTCCATTACCGTTGCTTCCTGCCCTGGCTCCCTTTCCCAGCCTACTTGCGCAGCTAACGGCAACCCCAATTGGTTTTGCTCTCCTAACTCCAGTGTTAACAGACCCCTTGCTTCAGTCTTTCCATCCTTTTCCTATTTATTCTAGTTGTGATCTCCTCTGCATTTTAAGCCTCCAACTTGAACAACCCATACCATGAGTGTCCCTGACTGAGCAGAAAGTACCCAAGGTTTTGTGATCTGCAGTCCTGATTCACCAGGGACCTTGACAGAGCCTCTGGCCACCCCTCTGGAAGCTGGGTAAGTGGTGACCTGATGAATACAAGAACTTGGACATGTTTGCAGGTCCACAGCAATAACAACCTGAGAGTATCATACAGATATAGCCCTGTAGACTACAGATATGGCCCCTCTTCTCAGTGCTGGCTCTAACTCTACCTAGAGTAGCTATTTCAGGGAATACTGGCTTCTACCCCACAATGCTGGCCTCAGGTGTGCACTGTTATTTCAGGGACAGGTACATGTTCGGTTTCCATTGTCTCTTGCAGTTAATGATGAGATGGAGCATGTCCATGACAGTGGCATTCTTGGGGGCTTTATCTGTTAACATCTATAGAGTCTCCACTGAGCACCTTTGAAGTGAGATTTTTTTTTCCCCAAAAGCATGTGCTGTTGGACAAATTAGATGGATTTTCAAAAAGATGGACAAGGCATATTCCTGAAGTTCAGGCCAATCCCCTGCCTGATTTCAAGCCTTGCTTCAAAGCATGGGAATGATACAACGATTCTAACAAAAAGTTGTCAGAACATTTAAATTTGCAAAACAACATATTTCTCCAAACCTCATTCTTGGAAAGGCTAAAACTGATCAATCAGAAATTAGACAAAAAAACCCCAAAACCAAACCCAAAAAAAACCCAAACCCAACCAAAAAAACAATCAATCAACCTGAACAGTATGGTAAATTTAACTTCAAATAATTAACATTTGGCACAGCTGTAAGCTGTCAAAACCATGGTCTTGTAATACAAAGCTGTGGGCAGTTTTTGTAATGAATAGCAGCCCCAAATCATTTGTAAACACACCTGGGTCAGAGCAATCCCAGGCACAGCTCCAGGTTGGGCAGAGAAGAGATTGAGAGCAGCCCTGCACAGAAGG